>JAOVVA010151302.1:0-10175 GCA_028565275.1 Leiocassis micropogon | reverse complement strand
ACCTCCACATCATTGCATTCAGTTTTTATTCACGATTTGTATAGTGTCCCAACTTTTTTGGAATCCGGTTTGTACATCAAGGAAGGAAACTCATGATATTCATGGGTTCCAGACTTTAGACAGTCAGTCACTGTGAAGGTTTTTGTATTTAAGTATTAAAATATAATTATAATATTTGATTTTTATAGTTTGTCCAATTCATTTTGACCCTGAGAGAATCACGGGACTATGTACTGTAAAAGCAGCTCTTTTTATAACTGTAATGCAATATTTTTTTATATACATTAATAATACATTCCTTGAATTAAAGCTGAAAGTCTGCTGCTTCATCACATCTCCATTGTTTCATTTAAAATTTATTGCGGTCGTCCACAGAAGCGGAAGTATGACACAATTGTGTCATTGCCCAAATGCTTACATATAAATGTAGTGAAAATTACAGACAATAATGTCATTATATCTCTCTCCCTCTTTGTTTTTATTTTACCTGACTATCGTTTTTAGGTGAAGGAGTTTGACACAATCTCCAGACTGGACCAGTGGCTCACCACTATCCTGCTGCGTATCAAGAAAACCATACAAGAGGATGAGAGTGACCTACGTTAACCTTATTTTTTTGCTCCACCTCTGCTGTTATGCTTATACCCTGAGCTTTCCTCTGTTTTCTTTTTCATCCTATTAATAGCAGTGCATTGTCTTCATTCAAGTGTTTTTTCCCCTCTGCCTTCATCTCTGCAGCTCATACATGGATTATGAGCTATATTCAAACGCAGAAAACACTAAGACATACATATTTTTGTTTAGACATGCAGTTTTGAAGAGTGCCTTAGAACTGAAACCAATTGCATTCCTTGCTAAAGGACAGTTGATGCTGAGGGTTCATGCTTTGTGCACAAAGACTCCTTTGCGCCAACGTTTATTACTATGCACGAAATGCCTTTAGCCGCAGTTCATGATATCTTATGACCCTCTTATTTACTGTTGTTAATTGCATCAATGATGCAACTATGAATTCACTGCAATAACTTTTAACTGCATAATTCAAGATTGCCTTCCTTGTGTATCCTCAGTTCCCCAGTTATTTTTCTTTATTTGATTGTTCTATATTTTAAACAGCAATGAACGTTGATAAATATGTTTCAGTGTGATTTATGGTAATTTTCTCTAAAATGTATGAAGGTAAATATATTATTGAACTGTAAACTTTTTAAAGTTAAGTTAGAGTTCATTGCATAATAAAATAATTCCATGTTCGAGGAAAAAAAAGGGTTTGGTTTTATGTGCTGTTTAACTCATGCAGAATGGTTCTCTGCTGAGATGATAGGTTTTAGGATGAATAGTGATCAGTTTTTCGGTACATATGGAGAGGTAAATAAGTACAAATGTGACGGTGAGTGCCATACCGTATAAGTTGTCCTATATACTGGTGAACAGCTGCCAACATTTACACATGTTTATGTAAAAATGTTTTTTTTTATCTAGTTCTAATTTTTGCAGTAATTTACTATTGAAAGTGTTCTTTTATTTTACACTTGGTTCTGTCAGTGCTGACATGAGAATGGGTGAGGTTAAAATTGTTTTACTGCCAGCCACTAGATGGCCTCATTTTATTACAGTAGCTACATGTTTTTACCTCATGTTAGCTACAGTATGTTTGCTTCACATGTGAACCCCTGTGACTAGTTCTGTCACAGGGGTTATAATCAGATAGTGGAATAAATACAGAATAACTCTCCTGAAGGTTAAGTTGAATTAAGTGGTAATGTTGATATAAATGTTTTTATAATGCAAGAATAAACAGACACCTATAAAATTCATGATAAAATATATGCCTCAAAATGTGTTACATTTTTAAGCAGGTAGAAATTCATTATAAATACTCTACATATTTGGCTTTCCTTTAGCAGCTTTAAAAACAACAGCTTGCAAAGTCATAGAGGGTTGATTCCTGTTCATGGCCAACAGCAGTGGAAACCAGGGTGAGATGCTTTTCTGCTCACGACAGTTGTAAATGTGTGTGTATTTAGTTTTAACACTCCAGCAAAGTTTGTACTATCTGTGCTTGCCACAGCACCTGCACCCCAAAGAAAAGCAGAAGGAGATAAGAGCCGCTAAAGGCCTTTACTGCCCACAGAATATAACACACATCAAAGAAGCCACGCTGCAATGTCTGAGCCTGCATTATTAATAACCCTTAGGGGTTGGCGGGTTTTTTGGGGCCCTGAATAAGTTCTAACTTGTTGACATTTGTGCATTTTTTAATTACTTATCTATATATAAATGGCTAAAGTCAGATCATTCTGACTGTATGTATTACTTAGATTACTCTGGATTACAAACTGGGCCTCAATCATATGTGAGCAACAGGTACTGTATGTTTGTAAGTTTGAGGAAATAACAGTTATGCATGGTTATTGAAAACAATAAAAACAAGTAACTGAAATAAGGCCACAAACCACATTCATAACATTTGTGTCCAAGACTTTTATGAACTGGAGTCTTTTCTTCAAAATGTGACAATCATCCTGCTCATCATTTTCCTCATTCACAGAAAACTATATATTCATTTAAAATTTCTAAGACACTTTTTGTTTAGAAAGTCTGTACACGAGGGGACATGAATGATCATGAATAATGCTGTAATTCACACCAGAGAAGACAATGACCTACATAATGAGCTGCATAATGAGCCTTTCAGACATGTACTGTATGTGACTGTGAGAGGGAAGTGTTACTAGATAATGTTTTGAGGACAAGTTGCTGTCTAATATTACGCCTATAATATTATTTTAAGGTATTTCACTGTCGATCTACAGTAATAGTAATAGTACATACTTCTAAATGCAAGCTGACATGTAAATGTTTTTATACTGGTTTTGGACCAATGTCCTTATCTAAATTTAGTAATAGAAACATTCCGGTTATTTAATCTTTTATATCTTTGACACTCAGTTAAACTAGACAACATGGATATGTTATACTGTATATTATCAACTTAACAATGGAAACTAATCCCATGTCTTCTAATGTTGTTACCCAATGAAAGCATGTATATTGAGAACAGCAGAGGTCCTAAAACTGACCCTTGTGGGACCCCCATATTTCACTGGCATTACACCGGACAGTTCTCCATTTAGATCTACAAAATGGTATCGATCAGACAGGTAGGATCTTACCCATTTTAGTGCCCGTCCCTTAATACATCTAATTTTGTAAGCGATCTACATGAGTATTATGATCTATAGTGTCGAATGCAGCACTAGGATCAAGTAAGACTAATATTGAGACTGAAACCCGACTGAAATTCTTCAAAAATATTGTTTTCCTGTAAGAAAGCGCATACTTGAGCTGACACCACCTTTTCTAATATTTTAGATAAAAACAGAAGGTTTGAAATCTAGATGTGGAGCGTTAGGCTGAATTGGATCAAAGGATGCTCTCAAGGGTTGAACATTTATTTTTTTGTTTCTGATATTGTCGATTTTTTTCAGTAAAAATTGAGTTTGACTACTGTAGTCATGCTTTATCTGGTGCAGGTGTGTTATCTCTGATCTTTTTCAACCGGATGGGGGCAACAGTGTCTAGTATGCTGGTAAAAATAGTGCCTATGCTGTTAGTCACTTCATCTAGATCATGACTATACACAGTCATACAATTTTGTGCCACTCTCGACACGGAAGTTGTGCTCAATGACGTGCTGCAGCTCATCACCAGTGGGTGTGTCTTCCCATTTAAGTTATACACAAACATCCAAACCACTGAACCGTCTCACACACACACACACACACACACACATATATAGTTTCACTCTCATTCACTCATCATCTATACCGCTTTATCCAGTGCACAGGTTCGTGGGGAGCCTGAGGCCTATCCCAGGAGATTTACAGCATGAGACACCCTGGACGGTGTGCTAATCCATCACAGGGCACATACACATATACTCACACACTATGAGCAATTTGGGAATGCCAGTTAGCCTTCAGTCTTTGAACTGTGGGAGGAAACCAGAGTACCTGGAGAAAACCCACCAAGCAAGAGGAGAACATGCAAACTCCATGCACACAGGCAGGAATCGAACCCGGACCCTGGAGTTGCAAGATCCAAACCACTAAGCCTCCATGCTGTGGGTCATGTTTAAATCGACATTAATTTTTTCAAATTATTGTATCACACATATAGCTGTTACGTACAACCAAAAACAGAATCAGGTTTATTGCCAAGTAGGTTTTGATGTGAATGTGTGAAAATACACATTAAAAGACGGTAAAAATAGGAAGTACTCTGGTGACTGATTGTTTGATCAGTCACTAGGGTCATGACAATATTGTCACTAATGTCAAATACAAAATTAAACATTATGGTTATGATAAACAAGCAAACAATTAAAAACTAAATGAAGGTAAAATGCTACCTTTATTCACATCAAGTCATTACTGAAATATTTAAATACAAACATTGTTTGGAAAGTAAAAACAATTCCATAGTTCCATATTGTCCATAGTTCCAAAGTTCCATATTGTATGATAAAACTATATATATATTTTGTGAAGAACTATCATATTTTAATCTTGCTGCAGAATAGACTATGCAAAGCAAGAAACTAGCTCAGGCAGTGGCAAAAAATATTTGTTTAGTTAGACAAACCAATAAATATCATGGTTGCTTTCACACCTGGGTTTTAAAAACTCCATCAAGGAAATTTATATAGTCAAGCCACTTGACAACAATACATGCAATTCAACAATTTGTTTCCCTTACGTAGAGACAAAATATATTTATGAAATATTATCAATAATTAAACATTTTAAATACAACACAATAAAGGTTATCCTGTCTCTTTACATGAAATGAAATACATGAATAATTGTATTAAAATGCTGTAGATGACTGAGGTAACATACTTAACAAGGTGTTTTACAAAAGTCAATTCAAATGTTTTGACTCTCAGGAGGCGGCACGGTGGTGTAGTGGTTAGCACTGTCGCCTTGCACCTCCAGGGTCCGGGTTCGATTCCTGACCAGGCTCAATTCCCATCTCTGTGTGCATGGAGTTTGCATGTTCTCCCTGTGCTTGGTGGGTTTCCTCCCAAAGACCTGCAGATTAGGCTAATTGTCATTCCCAAGTTGCCCATAGTGTGTGAATGAGTGTGTGTGTGTGTGTGTCCTGCGATGGATTGGCACCCTGTCCAGGGTATACCCTGCCTGTGTACCCTAAGGCTCCAGGTCCCCGTGATCCAGAATACAGGATAAAGCACTATAGAAGATGAGTGAGTGAGAGTGAATCTCAGGATATCTTAAAAAGGACAAAAATATTGCACATGCATCATCAAAATATGTTTTCATTACTAACTGCTTTGTATAATGGTTTTGAAGGTCTATTGTCACTGAAAAAAGACCTTACAGTCCCATGTCAAACCATCCCTCAGACAAGACAAGAACATTAACTGTCTTAGGCCATTATGTCAATAAGTATGATGGATGAGACAGAAGAAATACTGTTAATTTCTTCTACTCTTTTATATTTTACCCAACATTATAATCTTTTCTAAAATTTACGTTAATAATGTATAAACTAATGCACCGGGCACCCAATTCACGGGGACATGTTAGCTTTTATTATTATTATTATTGATCTATCATCTTGTTTAACGCATATAATGTTTGGAATAGATACTGTACACCCTGAGAGAAGGCAGCAGGAAGTTCACTTTTTCAGCTGCATTATAAGAAATAATCTAGATCTATCAGCCAGTCTGACACCATTGTGTCTCTGCTGATAGCAGGATGTTAACACAAGTTTTGTGACAGGAAAGGCCTGTTTATAATTCTGTTCTGAGCAACTTTTATGATAAATGTAAGTATTGCTTTATGAAATGCCATAAAATCATCTTGAAGAACTGGAAAATCATATCCAGAAAATACACATAATAATCTGTAATGTTTTTTCAGTAATTGTTTATTCTAATGTGATACATTAAAATATGATTGTAGATTGTAGTTAAGGCAGTTATGATGTTGGGTAGTCAGGCTGGTTGACTTTGTTGGTCTAAGCTGGTTTTTCTAGCAGGGCATATTGTCTTTCCATCCTATTCATCCTTTTTATCATTTGTCTCTTATGTTAGACCGCAACCTTTGATATGCAATCAAATTCTGAAAACTGAGACTTCTCTTTAATATATTAAAAGCTTTATTTTGAGATTAAATTGCTTTATCTCATTCCTTTGTCCCCCATGGCACATGGCTTCTTCATTTGCTTATCTTCTATTTTTTTATGAACTGGTTTTTGACCTCTACAATAAGTCCATGAATAAAACTATTTAACTCATCAACATCCCTTTAAATTAATTTTTTGAGTATTGCTTGGTCACTATTAGCTTAAAATTGTCCCAATTTGCCCCGTTATATGATCATTTTTGCAAACCTTCTTCGCCTATTTTTATTATTACAGCATAGTGATTACTTCCTACTGTTGATTCTTATACAGCCTCCAACCTGCAAGTAGCTATTATACAATTACCTGATACTGATGTGAAATCAATAGTTTATTCTGCACCTGTTTTTATTTCAATCATTACAATTGCCCTACAGTGTACTACTGTATGTGGCTTAAATATCCATCCACATCATACACCTTTCTCTCCTTAATATACAACAATTTCTTTTAGTTACATAAAAGAGATCTTCTTACAGGGAATATAGAAATTAACCTTACTCCTAATATTTATTTCTTTTGTCCAGATTTGAACTACTATATACTCCAACTCTGTTCCTTTTCTCTGTATTGCATCCCTTGCTTTAAAATGTTGTACACCCTTCCCAAGTTTTCTGAACAAATGTAAAATATGCTTTCCTTCTAAGATCCTTAATTAATCCTTTAAAATTGTCCGGTTTATTTGCTATTGAACTTCCACAGCAAAATATTACAGTTTGCTGTTTGTCACCTTTTTCAACTTTTCTTGTACCTTAAGTCTATTGACTTGTTCCCAAGACAACTACATTAATATTCATGGAAGTTCATGGAAGGAATACTAAGAGACTCAACTTTTCAATATCAACTGCTTGGATAAGTAGATAAAGTTACTGTACATTCTTGAACCCTGATGTGGAAAGTTTGATGCCTCAATCCCAATAATGATAAAAATATAAAGGGTCATTGGATTGTTTTCTTTTTCAAAACTACCTGTTAAATAAGATGTTCAAACGAACAATGAAAACTGTGCAGCAAACAGAATGTGGAACCGCCACAAGTGGAATCAACTGTATTTCTGTAGGTACCACTGCATACATATTTGTGGCATCAATAAATTGACAAATAAATTTAATTTATATTTAATATTTATATTATATCCAATGCAGTAGTGAATGGTTTTTATGGATGAAGGATGCTCCAAACAGAAGTACAATATAAGGAAGGATGGATCAGGCACTACAAGAAGTTGGAAGGTGTCCAGATCACAGTCATCTCATCAGGCAAGAAGAATAACATTTGTAGCTGGACAGAGAGAGACAACATAGGTTCATAGGTATGCTTTTATACTGCAGTGGTTTAGGAGGATCTACTGTTCTGGAAATGTCTCTAAGGCAGAGACTTTAAAATGTCAGAGAACAGATTAAATGAAGGTGGCACGGTGGTGTAGTGGCTAGCACTGTCGCTTTGCACCTCCAGGATCTGGGTTTGATTCCCGGCCTGGGTCGATTCCTGTCTCTGTGTGCATGGAGTTTGCATGTTCTCTCCGTGCTTGGTGGGTTTCCTCTGGGTACTCCAGATTCCTCGCCTGCAGATTAGGCTAATTGGTGTTCCCAAATTGCCCGTACTGTGTAAATGTGTGTGTGCCCTGCGATGGATTGGCACCCTATCCAGAGTGTACCTCGCCTCATGCCCTAAGTCTCCTAGGATAGGCACCAGGCCCCCTGCGACCCTACAGGATAAAGTGGTATAGATGATGAGTGAGAGATTAAAATTAATTTGCAATAATTGCTTGCAAGTGGGCTCAGTTCATACACATAACTATGAGTCAGAGAAGAGCAGAGCCCCGATCTGAGGTGCCTTTACATTGCAACAAAATAAAGAAACCAGTCTACCACATCTGTAAAAAAAAAAAAAAAAGGGGTGTTGCTTTAATAAAGCATCCTACAAATTAGTCAACATTGGTTGTACTTGCTGATAGACAGTAGCTCTTGTGGTTAACATGTCAAACGACATCCCTAACCATTTAGGGGTCAATTCATGAAATATGTGAACACTAAGTCTTAAGTATACTTTGTACCTTTCTACCACTTCAGATTTTCAATTTGAATTTTAATTAGTGTTATGTATTTCTGATCTGACTTTAGCTTCAGGGTGAATCAGGCCGGTCCAGAGGGCAGAAGCATTGTGATTAATAGTAAATAAGGAGTGCCAGGTCTAGCTCGACAGAAAGGTGAGGAGTAGATGAAGAGGGAAAGTAAGAGAGAAAACATCTAACCAGCATAAAATCCATCACTGTATTATTTTAACATTGATGTAGAGTAACATTTTCATGCTTCAATTCGTGCATCTGATTGCACTCCATTTTTTCCTTCTCCATAAACTGCATGTTAAGTCTGTCTAAACCTGGGGCTGTATTCATAAAAATGAATAGTGCAAGAGTCGCTCCTACTGATGACATTCTAAGAAGATTCTTAGAACTGCCTGTGTTTCTCAAGAACTCTCCAAAAAATTAAAGAGCAGATCCTACTAAAATGCTCATGAAGCTTTTTAACCCTTAAAAGTTGTCCTATGGTGAAAAACTCATAAGAGTAAGGAGAAGGACTTTTGTCTTTTGTCTTTGAAGTTTAATAAGCAGAGATGCTTATTAATCTCTTAAAATGCTTTTAGGGCTAATGCAGCACCAGGTAGGACACCTCTGACATTGTTTCTGATTCAAGAATGGATTGACACAAGGAATGTGACAGTTGTAGCCCGTGTCCTGGATACGCCTGTGTGTGGTGGCTCTAGAAGCAATGACTCCAGCTACTGTCCAATCCTTGTGAATCTTCCCCAAATTCTTGAATGGGCTTCTTTTCACAATCCTCTCAAGGCTGTGTTAATCCCTGTTGCCTGTGCACCTTTTGTGTCTCACCCTCCATGTGCAGGGTGCAATGATCGTCTTCTGGACAACTATCAATTTAGCAATCTTCCCCATGATTGTGTAGCCTACTAAACCAGACTGAGAGACCATTTAAAGACAATATTAAACTTTTCTGAGATACTGAATTTTGGGTTTTCATTAACTGTAAGCTATAATCATCAAAATTAAAAGAAATAAACACTTGAAAAATATCAGTCTGTGTGTAATGAATCTACAAAATATATGAGTTTCAGTTCTGGAATGGAATTACTGAAATAAATCAACTTTTTGTTGATATTCTAATTTATTGAGATGTACCTGTATGTATGGTTCTACCTGCTTCGTCTCTGTCTTATGTCATTTTGGGGATTCCATAACAAAATGTGAGGTTGGAAAAAAAATGAGTGGCTAGAAAAAACAAACAACAAATTCAGCCAGAGAATTTTAATCACAATTTCCCTAAATCAGTTCATCGATTGACTAAATAATACACTGCCAAAAACAAAAAGTCGCACACTCTAATACTTCATAGGACCACTTTTTGCTTTGATTACAGCTGTGACATCTTTTGAATAAGCTTGACACCATATGTGCAATGTAATGTCAACATTTATTTCCATCCAGAGTCACATTAATGACTCTGCAAGATCATATATTGATGATGGGAGAGTTGGACTGCTGCATAAAGCCTTCTCTAGCACATCCCAAAGATTCTCGGTAGAGTTAAGGTCTGGACTCTGTGGTGGCAAATCCATGGAGAACCCGATGAATCCTGGCATTATGATCTTGGAATATGCCTGTGCCAGTTGTTGCATCATTGTTAATGTTATCATGATACTGAAAGGCAATAAGTCATTTCAAGTTTTTAAAAAGGGCATAGATGACAACTGTTTAAGTGTGTAAACATTTTTTGGGCATCTGTTTGGGCCCCTCCTGGCACCACTTTTGGTCGGTTCTTACCACTGCAGACTGGGAACAGATATACACACAATATATATATATACTCAAGCAAAAAAAGAAACGCCCCTTTTTCAGGACTGTGTATTTCAACAATAATGTTGTAAAAATCCAAATAACTTTACAG
>JAOVVA010151291.1:0-10175 GCA_028565275.1 Leiocassis micropogon | reverse complement strand
GATGTGATGTGATGTGATGTGATGTGATGTGATGTGATGTGATGTGATGTGATGTGATGTGATGTGATGTGATGTGAATTTAAAGGGGGAAAAAAAACACAAGTTACAGTGAGTACAGACTCACCCACATTAGACAGTTGATGATTGTTGACTGAGCAGTTTCACTGAACCACTGCCCACTATATAGTAGGTTTACATTTATGATGATGCCCTTATTGCATGGTATATAGTCAATGTGTTATGTTTTCTGGAGTTAATGGCTGATTGATCTCTTTCAGCTGCAGCTGCTGTAAGCCCTTTAAAAAACTGGCCTGGTGTGTATGAGGATCTGCAGTGGCGAGCCAAGCTGTGTTGTGCCCTGACTTCTAATGGAAACGCCAGCGAGGCCAGTGTTCACAATCAGAGCCTCAGTCACATCACCAGCCTTCATCAGTACCAGTGCTACATCCAAAACTCCACAAAGACTACAGAAGATTCCAGTGCATCTCAAGACGTCCCTGGTGATCATTACTTACTGCATATTTATCTGAAAATAATTTTTTTTAGGGTTGGATTTTTCACTGCTCATCAGTTCAGCAGCCTCACAACAGTGGAGTTAATGAACTCATGAAGCCACGTCCAGCTTTTACTGCTTCGATAAACTACGACCACAGTACAGATTATATTCTAACCGATCGTACATCTTGTATATGTACTGCAGCTGCGGAAAACAGCTGAGTTTTTTTTAGATTTTGTTGCTAAATGCAGAAATTACAAAATGACCTAGGTAGTTCTAAAATACAATTATGTCAGTTTTATGCATGAGTGTCATGGAAGATTAGTTTGAGTTCTCGAAGATCATACTTTTTTGGATGATCCATTTCTGAGATGCCAAGCCAGAGGGGATAAAAGCTATGAATTTGAATTAGATTTCATCATCAAATCGATAGTCATGATGATCAATTCTTATGACACCCCAACTCAGTTATTCACTATAAGACGACTGCGTTATAAAAATATTATATAAGTGAGAAGATTTATAGACTGTTGAGCTGTAAAAGACAGAGCTGTGCAATAAGAAAACAGGAATAGAAACTAGGTCAGACATGAATCTCTTCCCATGCACAGAAAACCAGTGCACACTTTAAAAAATTAAATTGAATGAGCAAAAAAAAGAAAAAAGTAAAGCATTTTTGTGACATTCATGAGGAGATATTTCATATTGGCAAGTTCTGAGCAGAACATCAAGATTAAATGAATATTTTCTTGATTGACGTTCAGCCTGTGTGAGTACACACTAACGGAGCTTTGTTCTGACTAGCCTGATTAAAAGGTCATGCTGAGTGGTGACTTAATTGGCTTGAGCTGTATTAGAGAGATGAACGTGTTAACTGAATCTCTTTCCAGAAAGCACTTGCTTGGACATCCGTTGCCAGCTCGAAGACAAACAAGCGAATGTAATATGCTATCTAAAACTTCAAAGAGCAACAGCTCCAGACGGCAGTCAGCTGATTATTAGCCTGCGGTGAGTAGCATGAGTCTTCTGTTTGTATTTATTTCCTCTGACTGTTTAATCTGTAGGCTGGTATAATAAAATATTTGTATTTGATATGGAACATCGAACTTCATAAGCACGCACAGGGGAGTGACACACAGTGTTTATGGTTCATAGGATTGTTATTTGAAATGTGGACCATTTATTCTCAGCGATAAAAAAATTCTCATGCCTACATGGCAGTTTAGTGAAATTGGGGTACGCATGAAATGTAGGGAAGGAGTCTCGTGTGGGACACAATACTTGTGGACAATGAGAATTTTATAAAAGGCAAAAGTCAAGTTATTAAATTCCACAACGTCCTTTTTTTGTTTCAGACTGGAGTCTGAGGCCTCGCCAGATGAAACGAACATCACTACTCAGGTGCAGTGTGCTGGTGAAGATGAGATCACATGCTCTTTTGCCCTTCACCACAACAACAGCTCTGTCTCATTATCTGTTAGCGGACTTCTCAGCGGTCGTCCTTTACTGACACCCGAAATGCACATCAGCACAGATCTGCTGCGTAAGTCACACCTAAGAATCTTTATCACTGACTTTTCTCTAGTTTCTGCATTAAGCATCGTGGATCATAAAATACCAAATACCATCTGTATCCTTATCTCCTTATAAAATCCTATTGTGCAAACTTTTTCATTTAAATCTACAAATATGATTATCATTTTCATTTTTCTTGTAGGAAGAACATTCTTTTATTTTTTTTTAACTTGTAGGTAAGGCTGTTTTGATTTTGTTTATAAAAAAACGAGACATCTTACTTTATTTCTTCCTTTCTTTGTAGTAAGCTGATATGAACTATGTGTTTGATTTTATACTGTAGATGCACCACTAATAAATCATGCCAGCACCTGCACTCACATTCTGTCTTATAAGGCAGTAAAGCTTTCAACAGGTACAGCTCAGACTATAGTACTATAGCATGATGGAAATCTGATCTCGCTAACAGACATGCTTATTAATAAAGCTCCTGAGTATTCCCATTCTAATAGCTTTCTGGGGATACATGTACATGAGGTGAGTTCTTAAGACGAAAATTCATATTGCGATATGAATTTTACCGTAAAAATTAATGTAAATGCTGATAATCCGTTCCAGCCATTAATATTAAAATATTAATGGTAAAAAAAAACATATTACTATTATTAAACTATTACAAACTATAACCAATTTCTGTAAATATGAAATAAACAGACATTAAACCTCACTTAACGTTAATTTATGATTCCTCTTTGGTACTGGCTGCTTTTTTAGCAATTATTTCTTTCTTAATTTTCACTGAAAGTGGCTCCCTTTTCTTCTTGCCTCTGTCCAGTTCCTGGACGTACACGCAACTTAGGCGTTCGGTTTGTTTGTTCGTATGCCAAAAATGCTTCATATGCCGATGCAAAATTTTAATTCTTAAGTTCAAAATTTGTAAGGCAGGACATTTGTATGGCAGGGTTCCACTATATTTTATAAACATATTATTCTTCTCTTACTGATAATTCTGTTTATACTTTAGAATAATTTAGGAAATCTATTCTAAGCTTTTATGTCTTTATGAAGGATGACACCCTAATATGAAATCATTTGAAAATAATCTACTTACAGACATTATCACTACATCACATTATGATCACCCACCAAATCCCCTATTTTCCCACCAAAACACAACACCCTGTTTGTTCTGAGACCTTTCTATTGGAACTAGCATCACTCTTTTCAGCAATTTGAGCTACAGTTGCTCGTCTAGTAGATTGGACTACGCGGGCCACATGCATCGGTGAGCCTTGGCTACCCATGACCCTGTTGCTTCCAAGGATCACTTTTGGTATGTCCTGACCACTGCAGACCATGAACATCCCAAATGACATGACCCAGTTCAGTCTAGCCATCAGAATTTGGCCCTTGTCATTGCAGTGGCACTAGGTGGGATACATTAGGCTGCAAATGAACAAGTAGGCTGCAAATAGGCAAGCAAAAGGAATTGATCGACTTTAAAAAGGGTCAAATTAATCAATAAACATAAAACATATGAGGTCTGTCCATAAAGTATCCAGCCATTGTTAATACAGTGATTTTACTGTACTAGTCAGTGGGGCGCTAGACGCCATTGAGTAAGTGTGTGTATTGTGTGGCTCTCACTTTCAAAATGACTGATCGAGCAGAGCAACAAAGCTGCATCAACTTTTGCATTAACCTTCAACATTCCTCCGCAGAAACTTTTTGGATGATTCAGAAAGCTTCGTGGATGAAACAATGAGTGCATATACTCACCCAAGTGACTCAGCCACGTCTACAGCCCAGATTTGGAGCCCAGTGCCTTTTTTTCCCCCCTAAACTAAGGAAGACATTTCAGACTGTTGAATAGATTCAGTAAAATATGATGTGGCAGCTGATGGTGATTTCAACAGGGGAATTTGCAGATTTGTTTTGAACTGTGGATGAGACACTGGGAGAAGTGTGCGAGGTCCCAGGGTACGGTCTTTGAAGGGTGGTGTCATTGTCTTATGTACAGTTTTTCTTGTATCTTTTTCAGTAAATGTCTCTAGTTGTTATATTAAATGGCTAGACAGTTTCCGGACAGACCTCGAATATATAAATTTGCAAACGAATACAGTATGATTAATGCCAAGCATAAAGTATTTTTCTACTCCGGCACAGCGAAGTGCAGTGGGTGACTGGTGGGTAATCTTGCTCGTCACCTTTTGAAGAAGTTATGAACTGCTGATTCAGTGATTCAGTCACATGTCACAATTTCTTTGTGTTGCCAGACTGACTCCAAAATCGATTTAAAAAAAAAAAAAAATTTATTTTATGTTTGCATTTGAAGCGGTAAAGTGTTGCTGTTCCTTTATAATCCTGCAGGTGGTGCATTTTAAACTTTTCACACAGCACAAAAGGAGCAAATTATTTGCTAAGTTTGTTTAGATTTGTTACAATTGTCATTGTCAACAGTTCTACAGCTGTTTTTGTATGGGAAGGACCTAACGCAAATGGGACACTAAACGGTACTTTTAGTATACTTACGGTATAGTACACTATACGGCACTTTTCATGATCTTTTAAGTGCATTTACATTTAGGCATTTGGGAGACTCTATTATTCAGAGCGACTTACTATACAAAAGTGCTTTGAAGTTTCCGTCATTGAATAGATTCAATGAATAGTCATTGAATAGATTCTGACACTAGTTACGAGATTACAAACACTGTTGGAAAGGTTGTTTTTTTAATGTGTGGGGTTTGTGTCAACCCAGATATCTAAGAAACAGATAGATCTTAAGAATGAGAGATCTTAAAGAAGGTGTAGGTGCCAGACCAAAAAAAAAAAAAAGCCTAGATGCAGTCTTCCTAGATCCCTGAGAGAAGGTGGGACTTGTGGAGCAGTGCTGGAGGATTGGGGGGGTACGTGGTGCGGTGAGACGGTATCTTAGTGCCTTAGTTAACGCTCACAACCTGGTCTGTCGGAACAATTTAAACCAGTGGTTCATAATCCTACTCCTGGAGGATTACTGCCCTGCATATTTTCATGTTTTCCCTGCTCTACCACACCAGCTTCAATTTAAAACAATCTGTTAATTGTTTTATTAGTTAAATAATCACTAAAATGTGAAGGGTGGTGGTCCTCCAGGGCCAAGGTTAAGAACCACGGATTTAAACCAAGCACAAACCATTCTGATATATTTATTGTTCACTAATGTATATTACACAAGGTATTACGTGAGCTGTGACCTTTAGCAAGGCTCAGAGTATAGTGTTCAGATCCGCACAAGCAGAAAAGCCTCTTGTTTTTATATTTTGAGGCCAATAGCCTTAACTTGTATGTCTATTTTAGAGCTATTGTATGCGGTTACAAAAATAACCGATCTTCCTGTTTGTGACATTCATTCAGCACGTTTAGAAGGTAACAGTAAGAAGGTATCATTAAGTAATTTCTGGTTGTATAATGACACTAATTTAATCACTGTTTGACTTTCCTCCCTGTCCTTATTTAATTACTGAATAATGAGACACTATTACATCTCACTTGAAGCTGCGATGTGAGATGACAATGGGAAATATTGACATTCATCTAGAGTACAAATCTACATAATTCAATACTAGACAGAAAATCCTTGATTTGTTGTCTCACAATCAGTTATAAATTTTTTTTTGAGGATACCATGTCTCAAAACATGATGAGCTAATTATGCATGGGCAGATTTGAGGTGCTTGAGGGATTTAGAGGTGCTAGTGAAACCATGATAAACAGGTAGATTCTTACTGATAGGCAAAGCATTTGTATGCAAAGGGGTGTGTGTGTGAAATCAACGCCCTTTACACCACAGCCTGATGACTAATGTAGAGAAAGCCGTTTTCCACTAAAACAGTTTACTGCAGTGTAGATTAACAAAGGGTGACTGATAAGGTGAGATGGATGAGAGGCGAGATGGATTAGAGATCTGAAGCGTGTAAAAAAAAAATGATCAAAGATAACCATTGTAAAAACAGCTGTACATCCACTTTAACTGTGTAGTTAAAAAAAAAAAAACCCTGAGTTTTTTTTAATCCATAAATGTAGTCACATTTACTGCCTAAGTGAATCACTTTGAGTAACAGTACTGATAGTACCAATAATAAGGTCTGCTTTTGTGGTTATTACAGCCATTGAACATTGTAGGATTCAACTAGGGAGTGGGATTTTTATACATTTCAGAAATTATACAGCCATAAACAACCGTTCATGAAGAAATCTCCTCCAACACAAGTAATGTTTAAAACAAATATATCTCATCTTTTCATATAGTACAAGGCTATAGTAATAATAATAGTTAGTATTCACAGTGAAATAGAGTCTAGTGCTTTCACATTGTAAGACCATCTGGTTAGAAAAGCATAAAGATGGAATCCTTGTAATGTTTTCTGAACGACCTCTCTTCACAGGGAAGCCAGACGCACCATTACATCTGCGTTATAACGTAACTACTGACGGTGAGGTGATGATCGCCTGGAATGAGTCAGAAAATAATAAACACCCACTTTACTACGAGCTTCGCTACTCACCCAATACTTCTCTCGCACACTGGGAGGTGAGTAAAACCAGCAACGACTAAAATAACACAGTTACATTTCATCATTTAGGTTTAGATTATTTCAGTGTAAAAAAATAGGCAGATTCATGTGCATGCTATTACTGTATATTCCACCTGTATTTATTATTGCATATACAGTATGCATATCATGTTACTTCTGAGCATCTTCCAGACACGTCTATCTACTGCACAGTTACAATGTGTTATACTATATATTACTATAGACATACTGTAGAGTTATATATACCATATCCTTATGCTATAATTGGCTCTGAACATGTGCTCTGCACAATGACAATTAAGTTTAATCTAATTTTTGTTTTTGTGATACGTTTGTAGAAAATTGGTACTACGATTTTTTTTACACTAATTTAAAATCTGTAGGTTTCTATATGTTTGTGCATGACCGTGTGTTCAACTGTCTTAGGTGCTTAATGTCCAGCATCCGTGGGCGTCTTTGCGTGAGCTCACTTCTGGAGTCAAATACACAGTTCAGGTTCGCTGCAGGAGCCTCCATCACCTGCACTACTGGAGCGAGTGGAGCGACTGGAGCCATCCGTTCTACCTCACGCTTGATGGTAGTATTCTCATGCAGTCTTCCTTATAGTTCTTTTCTCCCCTTTAAGACAAAACTATTCCTGGTAAAGTGCTCGCCCTATCATCCGGAGATCGCGAGTTCGATTCCCGGGTGATGCTGTAACCTCTCGCAGCCGGAGGTCTAGAGAGAGCTGATTGGCCGAGCTCTCTCAGAGGGGAGGGATGAGAGGTACTTCGTGCTCCCACATTAATCACGGCTCTACAGCCGTGTTCACAGGTGTTCTAAAAACCATGTTGTATTTTGTAATGGGTGTATAAATTACATAAACCATTGGTCACCAGGTTGGGTAAAAATAGGTCGGACCCTATTTTGGCTGCCTGCCAAAAAGCCGATTCAAACCTAGTCACAGAAGCACTTTGAGCAAAAAACACATCTAATAATGTTCTGACATTTTAAACAGCACATTGTTTACTGCTTTGTTTACTGCTTTGAAGTCATTTTGAAACACCTCTGAACCATCCAAGATGTTTAATTTACAGCTACAAAGCTAACTGGCTCCTAACACAAGGCTGAATCCCAAATCGCTCTCCAACCCCTGATCAAGGGCACTACTTAGTGAGTAGGATAATGGATTGTACACCCTCGCACAGTAACTTTCCATTTAACACTATTTGGGATCTTCCATGTTTTATTTTCCTCACCTTTTTTTTACCGGTAAGAATTTAAAACTACTTTCACCACTGTTAATTACATTAACTGTCGGTCACCAGCTCAGCCAGTTACGTTGAGTTAGTTCCACCAGTCGCCGAAGAAAATGTATAATCTGTTGATAATAAATGGTGTTTGTGGAACTGTTGTATTAAAGGAATATCACACTCAAGGTTTATGCTGTTGTGCTGAATATCATATCATATCATATCTCGTCAACGATAGATCACATCCTTGCTGTTAACCAGTACAACTCATTCTCATGTAATATTGCTTAATTCTATCAGGATGAGTAACTTTGCTAGATAATCCTACAGAATCCTTGTCAGTTCTAACTTGTAATTCTTATCAAAGTGAAATAGCTTGCACTATTAAGGCATTAACAAGTTTTAGAAATTAAAATTGCACTGTATATGAGACATGATCCAGGTAACTACAATATAAAAATATTTATTTGAAAAATTAACAATGTATTTATGTAAGAATGAAGCGTCATTAATAATTTACATCCATTTAAAGGATAAAACTAGGAGGGTCAGTAGTGGCTCAGGTGTTTGAGGCTCTGGGTTGAGCGAACCCTTTCAGAAACTTTCAGGTCATCACTGTTGGGTCCTTGGGCAAAGCTCTTAACTTTACAACCCATTCAATTCAGCCACTGCATGTAGTACCGGTCCCAAACCTGGTTAGGGAATGTGAGGGGTGTGACAGAAGGGGGGTGTCCGGTATAAAACCTGTACCAGATCTTGTGGATGAAATGATATGATTTGGCGTACCCTAGGATAAAGGGATGAAGCCCAAGAAGAAAAAAAAAACAACAAACAAAAAAACATTACATTAGGATGGTAGAATGCAGTGATTAAATAGTATACCTTGTTTTTACAGCTTTTCCATTTTTATCAGTGCTATTGTATGTTCTCTCTCCTGAACATTAAAGCTCTGAGTTAGACATTTACGTTGGTTAATAGATTTGGACAATGATTAGCTCTGTGCTATTTTACAACTTATCCATTAAGTCCCTAATTTATTCAGCTCTTTTTCTTGTTTTTCATGCAAATTGTCGGGTTTCTTAGCTGTGTTGTGTAAGTGATGGAGAGCTCTCTATGAATGTTTTCTGCATCAGCTCGTATTCACCAGACCACAGAGTGCTTGTTGTGCTGTAGCCCATCATTATACTGTCTTGCTAAATTTTTCATTAAGCAGTTGTTTCTGATGCAGCGACTTTTAGGGTTGCCAGACCAATTTGTGCCGGGAAAGCTTGGATGAAAGTTCTTTTGGAGTTTAACATTATACACTGGCTTGAAAAATCTAACAGGATTGTATGGTCTAATGTCTCACCTTTGGAACCAGATAATTACATTGAGTCAGCTGTGACCCTACTGAGGGTGCTGGTGTGTGAGTGTGTATGTGCAAATTTGCAGATCTAAATACGCCTCCATAAAGTACACAATATACCATAGGAATCGGTTTCGGATGGTTTGCAGAAGTTTTGGGAGTTTAAAGCGGCACAGCGTGACCTAATGTCTTGAAAAGTTGAGGCAGTGCTTATGAAAGAACTCAAGGGTGAAACCTACTACACAGATGCACAAACAGTGACTCACTTAAGTAATGCGGAATGCGTTTAGCTGTCTGGCAGAGAATAAAACTATTATCTGTTATACTGTATATGACTAAAGAGAGTATCCTTTACTTTTGTACATGGATAAAATATTGGGTTATGTATTACCATATTGTGTGTTCATATTTTCTATTCGGGTGTGTGTTTGTGTCTCCTGCTTTAGACCAATTCCACATTAAACGCTGTACTAAATAGTTCCAAAAAAACATTTTGCTGCACTTTAGAGTACATTGTAGGACATAAATAAATGATTGTGGGGCAATGTTTTTTTTCTTTTTCTTGGAGCAGTAGTGAAATGCAACAAGGGTATTGGAGTTATGTACAATGCGTCCTCTATTGGTGTTTGTGTGATTATTAGTTTTCAGCAGTCATTTAGTAAATCAAAGAAAGGACAGTGGACACTGAAGGTAATGTCATGCCTTGAAGCTATTTTATTAGTGCACTTGTAAAACTATCCATCCAGGATACACAGGGAATTTCTAGTTTCAATGGCTTTTAGGCTTAATTGTTAACAATAAAATGAGTGTGTGTGCGTGTGTGTGTGTGTGTGTGTTGTGATGGATTGGCACCCTGTCCGCCTTGTGCCCTAAGCCTCCTGGGATAGGCTCCAGGTCCCCTGTGACCCTGAATACAATATAAAGCGGTGTAGACGATGAGTGAGTGAGTGAGTGAGTGAGTGAGTGAGTGAGTGAGTGAGTGAGTGAGTGAGTGAGTGAGTGAGTGAGTG
>JAOVVA010151230.1:0-10178 GCA_028565275.1 Leiocassis micropogon | reverse complement strand
TTAAACTTCAGGCAGAGATCTGAGTTGACAAAATCTGGATGGACAGACAGACAGACGTTTTTCTGTGACTGGTAAATGTATAAAACGTAAAGATATCATTGAAAGAGTGAGTTCTGACCAAAACCTTTTTTTTATTAAAATAGATTGATTACATTATAAATAACATTCATAAACACATATGAACTTTATAAACATATTAAATATGAAAGAAAAACATAGTAGATAAAACAATAAGAACAACGACAACAACAAAAGCATAAATATTAAGTTCAGTCTTTATTCGTCACATATACATTACTGCAGAGTGAAATTCTTTATCCTTTGCATATGCCAGCTTTTGTTATTAGGCAGGGGTCAGAGCACAAGGTCAGCTATTATACAGCACCACTACTGCAGACAGGGTTAAGGGACCAACAGCAACAACCCAGCTCAAACCACCGCCCATAAAACAGGACGAGGGCCCACCGAGGTATGAACTCAGATCACTGGATTCAACGTCCAGAGCCCTAAATATTAACAATATCAAAATTATTAACTATCTGAAAAGTGGAGATGTTAAATTGTGATTAGTTCGGGATATTCACGGTGTGTCTCACGCTGTGTCTCACGCTGTGTCTCAGGCTCTCACATATTTTGCACCGAGGGCAGCAGTCGGGCCTTCTTCTAAAATGATTCTTATTTTTTCACCATCTGTCACTTTGGTAAAATGTGGGATTTTGTGTGTGATGATTTCCGTGAAGGTGTTCCTTATATGTTGATATTTTTGACAGTGGAGGAGGAAGTGCAGCTCCGTCTCGACCTCACCGCTTGTACTGTAGACTGAGCACACACACACACACGTGCACACACACACACACACACACACTCTTCTCTCTGTGCTCCAATTTCTCCCGTGTCGGCCCGTCTCCACAGCCAGACCGTGTTCACTCTGTTTCACAGCTGTACCTGCCCACGATCTGTCTCTGCTTTATATCTCTGACGGTGAAGAGACACACTGCCAATTCATACTCTCTCTTTAGGGCCTGAATTAATTCACTCACAAGTTTCAAACACCACAATGACTAAAAATTAAGAAATAAATAAATAAAGATATTTGGTAATACCTTATATTAAAAAAGAAAAAAAAAGTATACTAATTATGCATGTAAAATAAATAGAAAAAACAAAACAGACACACTTTTTTTGCTGATAGTGTTGCTTATTAAACTGGCACTAAAATGCAACTTATTTATCTTAGCATTATTCTTATTATTTATTAAGATAGTTCAATGATGGGATTCTTGAATGTGGTGCAGAAAGCACGGGTTCGAGACCCGATCTGCGGCACCGATGGCCCAAGAAGTGCCGGTCCCAAGGGAGGGGCAGCGACAGGAAGGGCGAACCTGTGCCAAGCCAAATGTACAGATCAGATAGTCTGCTGGGAACAGATGAAACAACAACAACAACAGCAGCGTTAAAGATCATCTGTGAGGTGATGACGTGTGTTCTTAAAGCCATTACGCCTCAAGTGTTTAATGCTCATTTTCTAAAGAAAAAAGGAAAATGGCACTCAAATGCACCACATTTTTGTTAAATTCTAGCCTCTGATTTAGTTGGACGGTATTGATTACTTTTCAGTTGTATGTATTTGCTTTCTTGTGTGAAATTTTTATATTAAATAATGTGTTGTTTGCCTAAAACAAACAAACAAGCAAAAACACCATAGCCAAAACTGTATTTCTGATAATAATAATAATAATAATAATAATAATAATAATACAGCGGCATACGAAATGAATCTGTTCCGGAGGCGAGTTCTTATGGTTCTTCTGAAATTTTGTATTGTGAAACACATTGTCCCATAGGAAATAATGTAAATGCAGATAATCCGTTCCAGACACCCAAAAATATTACCAATTTCCAACACTATAATCATATTTTTGCATATAAAAACAATCAAAATATTATTAGAAAAGACATGTAAATCAAGTAAAATATGAAATAAATAGATATTAAACTCACTTAACCTTAATTTATGATTCCTCTTGGCACCAGCTGCGTAAAAATTTTTTTTAAAGTGGGTCCCTTTTCTTCTTACCAACCGTTCTTGATAACTTTTCTGGGTCCCATGGTGCTGTGTCTTCTCTAAATCTTCCACAAAATGCAAAAAAATAATAATAATATAATATATATATATACTGTATGTAAACTCGCTTTGCTTGACTTTCCACTGACGTGAACAAATTTTATCCATATTTTTTTTACGCACAATTTATCCCGCGCTCAGCTTTTTTCATTCGCTTATATTGCAAATTTCTTGCAAACGTTCAGACTTCAGGTGAAAATTCGTGTAAGGTTTTACTGTAATACGATTTAGTCTCCTCAACCTGAAATGATCATTATTCAAGTATTTACATAATTCTTATAAACTCTTATAATTCTCATCATTTTCATTAACTTGCAGTATTAAAATAATTTAACTATTAATTTTTCATCCTTCTCCCATGTCAATCCTTAATTTCAACCCTCAATCCTTCTTCAATAACTAATCATCATCAATTCATGCTTGCACTCATATGAGGGTCTCCTGCCGATCTGGCAACCCTGGCTCTCACACGTACACGGCAGCTCGTGAACGCGCTCGGCAGCGTCGGCAACGCGCCCTTTTTTTTCTCTTTCATCTCTTTTTTTATATCTCTTGCGTGACTTTCCCCTTCTGAAAACAATAAGCAAACATGTATTTAATACAAACTTATATTCAAGTTGTAACATACTCATTTATTACGTGAAGAAAAAGTGCAACAAAAAAAACCCTCCACGAAGCAGGAAAACGCTCAGAAATGACGTCATGGCCAAAGGGATTTCAAAATGTCGTTGTTTTCAAGGGGCGTGGCCTGTTGTCTAGGTGACCGGTACCCCAATACAGCAAATGGAGCTCAGCAGTCAGAGCCACTTGTTGAAGAAGAGCTCTTTCATTGGTTTAAAACTTATACAGTCACATATTTTGTGGTATTTTTTATATAAGGCATAAAAATAAATATTTATTACTTTTAATATTTGTAACCCCCATTTTACCCCCCCCCCCCCTTTTTAAACATGTTTTTTCCTGAGAGAACCCAGTTGTTTGTCAGCCATTTTGTTAAACAGCACAAAGTTCAAATGAAAGATTTTCTCATAGTGGGTGTTTGGTTTAATTCAGGGGTTAAAGTAGGATTTTAACCCCTGCGTTCAAGATTTGTTTTTTACGTTCAAGATTTCTGCTAAAAGTGTGTGAACTGCTGAATTTAATCTTAAATATGAGGAAACATTGGGAAATAGTGCTATGAATAATGAGTACTAACAGCGTAGAAGTGGACAAGTGAAAACCTGCAGTAATTACAACACACTCGTCCTGTTGGTTCACTTTCTGTCTCTTTCCAAAAAAAAAAAAAAAAAAAACAACAACTCATTGCCATTTTTATTCCATTACATCAGAACATAAATTCGTGAACAATTTAATCACAAATAATGAGCAGTTTAAACACATCCTCGTTATGTTTATGGCGGATGTGAAGTGGAGTTCAGATGGAAATAAAAGACAGTAAATGAAGTCTAGTGTCTCACACGTCTCATTATTTTACTCATCATATCTCGTGTTGAGTTTCTCAACAATAACACACACTGTTCTGAGATCCACTGTGCTAACAATCTATTCAAATTTATACAAATATATCGTTAGGTTCAGCACAAGCACAGTGATGCAAATATGGAAAGTCTATGGTTTACTTTGGACATAACTTCATGACTGAGTATATTAGTAAACAAGTACTAGTATTGTGTTTCTGTTATGCGTGATGAGAAGTATATTAGCTGCCAAGTAATCTGTATTATTATTATTACTATTATTATTATAGGTTTATGTTTTTGAGTATGCCCAGGTGCAGTTATGTATTGTCCACATAATTACTATTATTATTTTTGTGAGCAAGGTGAAATCTTATCAATACTGTGTATATATATATATATATATAGGGACTTTAATTAAACTCATTCAGGGGAAGTGATTTCAATTCCATTTTACTCAAACATTGACTTGATCTTTCTGTGGACCAAACTCAATAACCAGACTCAGAAAACTAACCAGACTAACCACACTGTAGCCTCACGCCGCGAGGGTCGAGATTGCTAGCAGAAAATTACAGTGGGAACAATTTCCAAAAGACAGAAATGTGCACCTTCATGTAGTTGGAATGTGTATGTTTGCTTCTTTAGCTTTGCCCTGGAGCTATGAGGCTAATGCTGCTAAGTGATTGGTGTGGCCAAAAGTATTGAGACAAACATGAAATTCGGCGTGAAATTTAATGATGTTCTCAAATGTTTAAAATAATGACAGCAAGAATAATTTGTTATTCTCTGCAGTCAAGTTGCTCCATAATAATAATAATTCAGTATGAAGTCGTTTATTCCTCAAAACCGTCTGGATCCGTCTGGGCATCAAGTCAAACAGACGTCTGCAGTACTCTGGAGTCACTCGCTCAATCCATGCTGCTTCATCACTTCCTGAAGATCATGTACAGAAACGTGTTGCAGAAGTTCACTTGATAATTCCTGAGTTTTAGGGGTTTTTCTCCTCACTCAGATAAAAGAGAACTCGTTAGTGACATCACCTGTTTAATGCATAGGGAGAACTATAATACATGGCACATGTCGTCTGAATACTTTTGGCCACCAGTGTAGGATCTAAAACATTGCCTTAAAATTAAAACTTGTTCTTTAACAGTTTCATGTGAAGAATAAAAGATGTTTTGGTGCGAAGGTGTGATGCAGACTGACACAAAGCATTGTGAACCACACACACACACACACACACACGCGTGCGGCTCACAACAGTTATACTCTGTTTCTGCCCAAATTCTATGCAAATGATTATGTTCAATGCAAATGTTTTTTATTAAAATGACGCTAGAGCACAGGCCGAGCGTGTATACACACACACACACACACACACACACACACACAGAGACAGACACACAGACGCCTAGAGAGCAAAACACATTTTGTCATGATGTATTTGTTTTTATTATTACTTTTTTTTATTCATTATTTTCATAAAATATGATTTTAAAAAGAACCCACAAATAAAACAAAACAGGCTTTTGTATACAAGCATAAATCTTATGTATATACAGGATGTTAAAGATACTGAAAAGTTTTCACAGCTCGAGTATTGCCATGTCAGAAGGGGCTGCACCAAGCAAAGGAAACAACTAAGAATAATAGAAATTTCTGTTACTGAGTTAAGAACCCTTCATTTTATAAAAAAAAAATTGGGGTTTGGGGTTTATGAAACCTAACATTGTGAAAACCTGGAGGGATAGTACCGAACCATCAACTATGTTTAAGAAATCATTTAAGCACTTGACGTCTGGATGAAGTCACATCCAGAGCGGTAATAGTGAAATAAAAGCATTTACACACACACACACACACAGTACATAAGAAAACCACTTGTTAGTGAGAAAAGTCTTCAGTTTTCTAGGGAGCATAAAGACTGGACTTTGGAAAGCGATGGAAAAAGGTCATGTGACCTGATGAGTCCAGACTGAGCCTATTCCAGAGCGATGGGCGTGTCAGGGTAAGAAGGGAAGCGCCCATCATTTCCAGTACAACTTGGCATCTAATGTTTTACTGCATTTCACTACAAACACGTACGGACATGAAAGTGACAAATAAAATTCTTGAATCTTCAGGTGCAATGTTTCTTCTGTCCAAGAGTATAACCACTATAAAGAATGGCATGCTGTAGTAAAGATGTGGTAACAAGTTCCTGTTCTCACTTACCCCAGTGTTTATTTAACACTTGTAGAGTCCAAATAGGCCTACGGTGTGAAGTCAACACCCAGGGTGGGATCATGCTGTGTGTCAGCAGCTGTTTCATCTCCAGCGTCTCTTCTTTCTCTCTCTTAACTTTAGTAAGATGAAGTTTGTTACCATAGCAAGAAAGTGTCAACCCTTTTGTCAGGGAGAACGTGCAAACTCCACACACACACACACACACACCTAACACGGGAATCAAACCCAGGACCTGGAGGGGCAAGGCCACAGTGCTAACCACTACGCCACTGGACCACCCGGCCCTTTCGTTAGAAGATGTCAAGTTAATTAGGCCAATGTTTAGACGTTTTCGGATGTACATACCTGCATGTGGGGCATCTGCTGTGCTACTGTGACACATTATACGTAGAACACAAGTGCATTAGTATAAACCTGTGATCTGCAGCTGCACTACTGTCAGAGCTGCACAATCAACTCCGCTGACCAATCAGAGTCCAGAGTTCAACAGGGTATTAAGTATTGATACTGGAGCTAATCACAGGGAGGGTAGACTCACAAAGGCCGGAAGGGTACGAGTCTCTTTTATTGGTCAGGTAATTAGTTTTAGGTGTTAGTATTCAGGTGAACAGCTGCACTGGTGTTGGGAGTTGTAGTTCTTAGTAGTTCTGACAGAGAGAGAGAGAGAGAGAGAGAGAGAGAGAGAGAAGCTCAACACCGCCACCCAGTGTTTAATAAAGGAAACATGAACTCAACCTGATCCACAGCTTATGTTTCCAAATGACATCCAGCTATTAAATCTATTCTTGTATACACACACACACACAAAGCAGTATTGAGTACTTGGGAGTAATGAGTCAGATTTTGCACTGGTCTCTCTGTGTGTATAAATGAAGCAGCGTGCGTCTGCGCTCCTCTACGTTCCTGCGCTCTCCTTATGGATTAACCTTCTGACTTTGAATCATGTCTCTTATCTCCTCTCTATACATGCTCCCCTTTGACCTCTGTGCCAGATGTTCAGCTGTTCAGGAACGACTTTACAACCCCATAGTATGTGGAATTAAGTAACCCTGATTCGATAAACATCTGATAAGTCAGGATCAGACACGTCAGGATGGTGTTTATTGTCAGTGTTCACGTTGTACTTGATAGACCTGCAGCAGACTGATCAATGTGAACACACCTCCCTGAGACACACACCGGGTTTATTATGCAATGAATTTGTTATGAAACTGTTCCTGATGTAATAGGATAATGCTACAACTGTTAGCATGAACTAACGTGTTGGGATAAACCTTATAGTATTGCATGAACACTTACAGTTGTGCTACTACTGTATAAACACACACTACAGACACACATTCTTGAGTTAATTTAAAGACTTGCATGTGTAACACATGCGATATTAAATGAGTCGTTATAATAAACTACTGCTAAAGTTTTGGATGAACACCTACAGTCTTTGGTCAACTCTTACTGTATTTAAGAAAGAGCACAGTGCTAAAGACCTTCTTAACTTTTATTAATTAATAGACACCTGGGTTATGAATAAACACCTTCAGTGCTGTAGGAACTCTTCGTATTAAATAAACTGTGTTTACTCTGACAGTATTGAAAACAGAAAACTCTTACAGTTTAACAAACACTTTCAGTGTTGAGTTAACTCTTTCAGTATTAAATAAATATCTCCAGTGCAAAAAAAAAACCTCTTAGTATTAAATAAAAACCTACAGTGTTGGGTTTCTTTTATAGTAAGGAATAAACACCAATCACTGCTGAAGAAACTCTTAATGTTGAAGAAACTCGTACATTGTTTACTGTTTGTTTACTCGTACAGTATGGGATAAACACCTACAGTGCCGAAGATGCTCTAACCATAGGGAATAAACACCTACAAGACTGGGGTTATCCTCGCAGTATTAAAAAACAGTAAACAGTGTTTAACTCTCACAGTATTACATCATCAGAATGAAACATCTACACAATAGCGTATCTCATTATTTAACAAACACCAAGAGTGCTCGGTTAACTCTTACAGTGTTGAATAAACACCAGCAGTGGTGCATTTAAATTTAAGTGGTATTTTAGTTTTACAATGTTGAGGTACACACACAGAATAAACACACACAGTGATGGGGCAGTTTATTAAGTATTAACTATACTTTCAAGGAGTGAAAAAACATCTAGTGGTGGATTAAGAGTTAAAGTGTTGAATAAACACTTACAGTGCCAAGGGAAGTGTTATCATTATGGAAACACCTATGTGTTGGAGTAGTACACCTAGACATTTCTCTGAATTCTTATAGTATTAAATGCATACATTGATGAATCAATTTTTTTTATTTTTTATTTATTTATTAATTATAATTAAATAATTTTTTACTGATTTAACTGTACCGAATAAACACATATAGTGTTTGCACTTACTGTATTTAACGAACTCCTACAGTGTTAGTTTAACTATATTGCAGTCCTAGAGTGCTGACAGAAAGCGTTGTACTACTGAATTAACAGCAACAGTGTTGGGTTAAATCTTACAGTGTTGAATCAATACCTTCAATACCTACAGGTTTTAATGAACTCTCATCATGTTCGAAAATAAATTGCTGTTGCAGGTGTTCATGCATCATTATTTACTTTGATGAAATGTATTTCACACTATAGGTACACTTATCAATATGAGCTAATGCACTCAACAGCGTAGGTGTTAATTCAGCAACATTCTATTTTCCAGTTAAATTGTTCATCCGTTCATTTTAAGGTGTCCAACACTACAAGTTAAACCACTTATCAAGGCATAAGTGTTCATTTAGGGTCATAGATTACAAGTTAATAGTGTGTTGCAATACTATTAACACTCAACACTCATTTCTTTTTTATAGGTGTTGAATAATTGAACACTTTTACGCCTACTAAGAATTACTATGTATTTAATTAATAATGTTTGTGTGACTTTACCACTGGGTATGGTATTTGATTTAATACTAGGCCCATTTATCACTGTATGTGTTATTTCAGCAATGTATGTATGAATTAATCCAATAAAATGTCTGTTAATTTAATTATTTAGAAATGAAGTAACCATGTAAGTGTTTACTCAGTACTATAACAGTTAATTATTTTAACACTTCAAGTCAAATTGTAGAGGTAAAGTACACAGTGTAAAACTGAATTCAACACTGCAAACCTTGTGTCAGTAATACTGGTGTCCATGGAACACTCTGAGTTGATTAATTTCACTTTATATTATTGGTGTTGACTCATTATACACTAATTATACAGATTAAAATGGAACACAACTGCACTGTAGGTCTTGTTTAGTGGTACTGAGCTGAATTAGTCAGGTGGTATTAGGTACAATATTAGGTTAGTCGCTCTACAAGTGTTAATTAATTCAGCATTAGGGAGGTGTGAGCTTTAGTTCAATATTGTTACATTAACACCTCTAATGTTGAACAAACACCAAACATCGAATTACTGACCTACAGTATAATATCTTATAAACACAAACATGTAATGTTAAACTAACACAAACACCCTCCAACATCTCCAGTGTTAAATGGATTAAGTCATAGATTAAATTAAACACAAACACTTAATTTATTAACACTATGGGGTAAGATTTAAACCATAAAAACATTAAGAGATATTAATTAAAGTGTTGGTGTCATTTCCAAACTGTGCAGCAAACTTTACAGTGTTGAATTAACATGAACCCTATAGTGTGCTATAGGTCACAGTATTTAATTATAATCATAACAATCCACTCAACACTTCATTTATCATAGGTGTTAATTCTTTCTTGTTTATTATCATTATATGTATTAACACTTACATCATCTAATATGTCAAGTTAACGTTATAATGTAATCCAGCACTGCAGGTGTTATTGCGTTGAATATTCAGGTGTTTAATCATTAGTGTTGGATTTTCTTTTTTTATTTTGGTTCCTTTGGATTTAATCTGTATAGTTATACTGTCTTGTCTATAAGAAATGTACAGAGTTTTTATGTTGGTCTGTACTTTGAGAGCCACAAACAGCCAGAATCCAATTCCTTGTGTGTGTGTGTCAACATACTCAGAGAATAAAACCGGATCCTGATTGAGATCGGTTTTTTTTCCCTATTATTACAGGAGTTAATCTCTTTATTGTCACATAATATCAACATTACAAGTGTTGATTTCACAACATGGTGACATCACATACAGTATGTCAAGATGACATTATAGTAAAATAAAGTATATTCAGCACTGCAGGTGTTAATGCATTGAACATTGCAAGTGTTGGAACTTCCTACAAGTCTACCTGAGTCTCCGATAACTACCTGGACTCCATATTAACATCAACTGTTATAGCTGAACTTCCAGCCTCCTAACACACAGTATGA
>JAOVVA010151100.1:0-10182 GCA_028565275.1 Leiocassis micropogon | reverse complement strand
CATTGTCGCAAAGCAGCTTCACACAATCAAAAGAAATATATAGAAATGTCTATGAAATGTGAATGTAATACAGCTACGTACACCAGCCTCGGCTAACTGGTAGAGGAGGAGGCGTCACAGTTATTTACAATGATAATCTGACTATAGTATACAATAACACAAATTTAATGCATTTAAAATCACAAATATTCTAGCCTCCTAACACACAGTATGAGTGCAGATACATACAAATACAAAATCTGGGTTTTAAAGTCACTAATTTACATTGTGGTCATTCATTACATTCTTCTGATGTTTTTGGGTTTCGATTACAACATATCTTTGTTTTGCTCAGATCAAAGGTATGCCATTACACAATGCAATACATTTTTACATGCAAACATGTAAGTCAGTATTTAAGGCTCATAGATTATTTCGATTATTTAAAGATTTGTTAATGCCATTATTTATATTATATATATGTACATACAGGTGTTGGACAATGAAACTGAAACGCCTGGTTTTAGAACACAATAATTCATTAGTATGGTGTAGGGCCTGCTTTTGCGGCCGATACAGCATCAAGTCGTCTTGGGAATGACAGATACAAGTCCTGCACAGTGTCCAGAGGGATTTTGAGACATTCTTCTTCCAGAATAGAGGTTAGGTCACTACATGATCCTGGTGGAGGAAAACGTTTCCTGACTCGCTTCTCCAAAACACCCCAAAGTGGCTCAATAATGTTTAGATCTGGTGACTGTGCAGGCCATGGGAGATGTTCAACTTCACTTTCAAACCACCCCCATGCTTCACTCTGGGCATGCAACATTCTGGGTGGTACACGTCTCTGGGGCTTCTCCACACCGTAACTCTCCCTGATGTGGGAAAGACAGTGAAGGTGGACTCATCAGAGAACAATACATGTTTCACATTGTCTACAGCCCAAGATTTTCGCTGCTGGCACCATTGAAACTGACGTTTGTCATTGGCACAAAGGTTTGGCCGTAAACAGTTTTGGTGGAAACAGGAGAGTTGAGGTGCACATTTAATTCTGCAGTGAGTTAGGCAGCTGTGGTTTTATGTTTTTATGTGGTCAGGCCTCTTCTTAGGAAATCAAATCTTGATCCTGTAGTATTGTCTAATTTTAGACCACTATCTCATTTATCCTTTTTATCTAAGGTCTTAGAAAAAGTTGTCTCTATCCAGTTGCAGTCTAGAAAAACATCATGTTCTAGAGAAATTCCAATCCGGCTTTAGAACTCGCCACAGCACTGAATCCGCTCTCCTGAAGGTACAGAATGATATCCTCCTATCCCTTGATTCCAAAAAACCTGTGCTGCTCGTGATGTTGGACCTCACTGCAGCTTTTGATACTGTTGACCACTCGATTCTCCTGACACGTCTGGCACAAGAAGTTGGCCTTCAAGGTCCTGTACTACAATGGTTTATGTCATATTTAACAAATAGGACTTTCTCAGTCATGATTGGTGATCTCTCTTCCTCCTCAGCCCCTTTGACCTCTGGTGTTCCACAAGGATTCATTTTGGGCCCTGTTTTATTTTCCTTGTGCATGCTGCCATTAAGGTCGATTATTTCAAAGCACAATGTTTCTTTTCATCTGTATGCATATGATTTACAAATCTATTTGCCAGTTGTGCCAAAATTATTTGATGCACTTAAATCGATCCATAGTTGTCTGCATGACATCAAACTTTGGCTGTCGCAAAATTGTCTCTGTGTGAATGAGAGTAAAACAGAATGTATTATTGAGAATGACCCCAAATTTTGCTAGCTTTATCACTGCTGGTCTCGATTCTCCGGTTTCTCATTTAAGCCATGCAGTCAAAAACTTGGGGGTGACTTTAGACAGTAGTTTAAACTTTCAGACACACATTGACTCTGTTGTCAGGGCAGGGTTTTTTCATCTTCGCCTCCTTGCGAAGGGCGGACCCTTTTTGAATCTGAGCGACCTGGAGAAAGCCATTCATGCTTTTATTAGTTCGCGGCTAGATTACTGCAACGCACTTTATGAAGGAATCACTCATGACACTGATAATACTCATGTTCATGTTAGGATCAAATTCATAATTTCAGTAAAGCTGAATTACATTAAAATATTAAAATTAGCCTAAAAATTGGCCTAAAAATTTGTAGGATTAAAGATTATCAACATTTTCACTTGACATTGATGGGGTTACTTCAAATGCTTCCTCTGACTAACCCTAACCTTAACCCACAATGGGTCGTTGGTATTTAAAGCTAAAATACACAGCACATCTTCATCGTCAGGCGTAATTACAAAGAATTAGAAAGAAACTCTGGTGCACGCCTTCATATCCTCTCATCTTGACTTTCATAACTCTCTCTTTATTGGAATTTCTGATAAAACTCTGCATCATTTACACACTATTTAAAACTTTGCAGTTAGAATTGTCTCTCATTAGAGAGGAAAAAAAAACAAACAAAGAAAGAAACAAACAAAAAAACTGCTAATGTCACCCCAGTCCTGTTACACTGGCTACTGTACCTGTTTCACTTCATGTCCAAATATTCTACAAATATCACTTGACAAAAAAGGCTACTTAAAGTTGATTTTATTATGTAAACTTTAAGTATACAGTGGTGTGAAGAAGTGTTTGCCCCTTTACTGATTTCTTATTTTTTTGCATGTTTGTCACACTTTAATGTTTCAGATCATTAAACAGATTTAAAAACATAACCCTGGTTTATCACTCCTGAGTTCAATTTCTCTAGCCACACCCAGGCCTGATTACTGCCACACCTGTTCGCAATCAAGAAATCAAGAACAAAATTGGATTTTTTCCCCCCTTAATAACAGAAACCTTCATTTATAAACTGCATGATGTGTTTACTTGTGAAATACTTTGACTAATATTTTAATTTGTTTGATGATCTGAAACATTAAAGTGTGACAAACATGCAAAAAAAAAACAAACAAGAAATCAGTAAGGGGGAAACACTTTTTCACACCACTGTATCTCCTAGATATGCTTTATGTAGAAAGTATACTAATTCTATTTTTTTTTAAACTATTTATCTTTATTAATATCAGTATATTTGTACTATTGCAATAGTAGTAGCAATAGCAGTGTCTTGGGACTAAACTGGCAAATTTTTAGCTTCTAAAGCTAGACTCTAGAATACTTTAGGTGTACAAGAAGTAAACTTTGAGTATACAACTAGTTCACATTTAAGTTTTATTTTCTACTGCGACTTTACTGTGAAGTATACTATAATAGAACTTACAGATACTTGTACTTTGAAGTATACTCAGTAAACTACTTGTTTAGCATTTTTTACAAGTATACTTTTCTTTAAGTAAATTTAACATCATACTTATAGTTTAATACTTTTTACTTATAATTGAAATATGCCTTTAAATGTACTTTAAGTAGAATTGTCAGTAACTAGTAAATCGTACCTCACTACAAGTTCATGCACACAAACACATGAAAATTATTGAATAATGAAATCATTGTGATTGTACACTGACCTTGGGTATGAAAAAGGTCCTATTTACTATTAATAAAAATAATATCAATAAAAGTAGTATAGTCCTGAAATTTGTGTAGACTCATCATTATTATAATCATCATATCTATAGTGTTATTGCTTCATTGTGGTTAAAACAAGAAAAACAAGAAACCCATCACCAACCCGTCCACCCACGGTTCCTTGGGCTGGGCTCGTAATGGACGTCAGGTCACTGGATCGAGCACTGGCTGTAAGGGAACAGAGACTATTAGAGTGGATGTACATGTGCTTTAGACCAGTGGCGGCCGCCCCCTTAAAGTTAGGCAGAGAAGAATACTACTTTAACATAATAATTATTTATTTTAGGAATGAAATAAAGTCATTTAGTCGCAATATTCCGCTGTATTTCTTAATATAATTTATTTACAATATATATATTTTTTTAACTGTATTACAGTCATTTGTGTTCGTATACGTGGGGCGTTGGACAAACGAGTGTCTACAGTATATAGACACATAAATCTTTGAAAAGCATGTGACTTGAGGCTGAGATTTAATTGGATTTTTGAAAATCATCCTTGGAGCGGAGCACTGTGTGCCCCGAACCCTCCCACTTTTGTTCTTAGCAAATCAATATTGTTTTAAAATATTTGGGCTCGAGTGATTGGACCACTCTAAACGAGTCTTATTAACGGTCAGCAGATTGTTAGTTAATGTATTGAATAGTGATTGACGTGGGAGCAGCTAAATATGAGATAAAATTCTGTAATTTCTTTGCTAAAATACCCCTTCACAAGGCGATCGGACGAAGAAAGAAAAGTTAAAGAGCTTGGACCAGATCAACCTGATCTTCTAATTCAGCAGCAGTTACGTGATTGTGGCTGAGGTAACACTCTGTGCTTTTCCAGCACTTTTTATGGCTATTTACAGGCGATTATTAAAAGTTTTATTTTAATTTTGTTTGCCCCACCCCCCAAAAAAAATATATTTTGCACCAGCCGCCACTGCTTTAGACATAAGATGACATAAGACATTTAATTAAACTAATTGATCACAATGTTAAACCAAATATATCATTGCTCTCCTTTATCAAAATTTTAGAATGCTCATCACACTGATAAATTGTTTTGGCAGATATATTATTACCTGACAGTAGGACATAGAAGGTGATGCCAATGTGTACTGTTATATTCGCTGACGCCGCATACTGTTATACGGTGAGGGATGGGCACTACACCGGACAAATAGCAATTCTGTTCATGTATATATTGTTGTTAGTCTTTTAGCTGCTCCAGTCGAGGGGTCGCCACAGAGGAACAACTGATCCACACAACAATTCGCACAGGACTTATAAATGTAATAGTCAGCCAAAAAAATGCATACACACTTCAGGAAAATAAAAAAAACTATAAATATTTTAATACTAAATGTATTATATGTTATATATTGACATACATGCTATTATGATAATTTTATTAAATCTGCAATATTCATTATATAATAGTAAATGTAAATAATACATACGTAGTAATAGTAATTATTATAAATGTATAATAAACAAAAAATATGACATATTATATATTATTTTATTAATCCGATTTGACAGTCCAGATTTTATGAATTGTTTAACACATTGACAGTTTAACTTCATGTTTAACTTTAATTTAGTTTGTTAATGATAAATGTAATTTCAGTGTAATATCAGCTTGTTAGTTACAGCGTCTGAGTCTCCATTGTATACAATATTCTAATATTATAATATGACTATAATATAAAATAACATCTTGCTGAGTTTATTTTCGGTTGCCTAGCAAATGGAAAACGAAGTCACTATATATGGAACTTCCCGTTCCGGTTTTTTTTCAAATGACGCACGCGTGACGCACACACATGCTCCGCCCATCATATATAAGATAGGCTTGCGCTGTGCGATCGTTTCCGCTTCAGCTCGGTCAGACTACAGTGAACAGGGTTAATTTATCGGATTAAAACTTCCATCTCGGTTTATTTTTCTCCATTTTGAGGGCTTGTCTTGAGTTGGTCGAGACTTTATCGGGTGACAGAGATGAGTCTGAGCATGATGAAGCGGACCGCGCCCCTGAGCCTGCTGTGCTGTGGAGCTGAAAATGGCGGATTGTCCCGTGTGGCCTCTCCGATGGAGGCGTTCTCTCAGCGCGAGGAGGAGCTGGACGGGTACACGGAGGAGCCCGAGGCCTGGCCCGGTAAAGCCGGGCTCGGTGACACGGAGAGCCGCTTACAGCCTGAGGCCGGCGGCGAGGAGCTGGAGAGGGAGACCCGGGAGCTCCTGAGGCTGCTGTACCGCGCTCACACCGGCCTGGGCCCGAGTCCCCGGCGGGGGAGAGCTCACCCCGCGCTGCCCAGCCTGCAGAGGGTGCTGCGGGACCTGCTGAGTAAACACAGGATCGCCTACAGCGGTGAGGACTGGAGCGGTTCGGCTGAGTTAGTAAACACGGGGTCGAATACAGCGGGGTGTGTGTGTGTGTGTGTATATGTGTGTGTGTGTCCGCGGTCACTGCGGGGGCTATAACCTTTTATTATCTTCTCTATTAATACTGTTTATTTATGTCAGGACACTTTGTTAAGCGTTCCCGTGGGTTAGTTATTAAAATAACGTTTACTTTGTAAATCCATGTCTTATTATTTTAATTTTGTAACCGTCTGTTTTGGTTTAATCCGTTGGATAAACGCATTTTTTCTCGAAGAGTCGTTCAACTATGACGTAACAGACACATAAAACTGACCAATCAGGACGCAGCAGACGTTAAGAAGTGACCAATCAGGACGCAGCAGGCGGGCTCTGTGTGTTCGCCCATTTTCTAGAAAAGTCGTGTTAGATTAGGCTTCAGTGTCGTTGTGTGTGTGAGTGAAGTGCACGTGCAGAGTGAGCGAGCTGTACTTTACACACTTGCTGTTTAACTTTACAAGCAGAGTAATAAAGTATACACGCGCGCGCGGCTAATTAATTACTGGGTTCTGGGTGTGGTCACAGTCACGTGGTTTTAAATATTTTTTTAGAAATGCTGTTTGATTTAAAAGGAAATGGGGTTCCTGGAAGTCTGCTTATTTTTAAATGCGCTTATCAGAAACACACACACACACTCTGGATAAAAGAGAAGTTCAGTATAGAAAGTAAAAAAAAACAGCTAATCTTATGTAAACACCCACAGTGAGGGGAATTCTGGGTAATACCTCCTGATGGAGACGGAGTGTACGCAGGATGTGATTGTCACCGCTGTAAGATAACGAGTTATTAAAGAGAGATTTATGGTCATATTAATGTGTGTGTGTGTGTTCCAGGCATGGTGCAGCGACTGTTCAACCAGGCCCAGGGTCTGGACAGCGTGCAGTCAGTGTTGCACGGTGTGTTCAGCGACGGGGTGATGAGCTGGGGTCGCATCGCCAGCGTGTTGGCTCTGGGAGCCGTGGTGTGTGAGCGTCTGACGCAGGAGTGTGTGAAGGACCGGGCCGAGGAGTGTGTGGACATCGTCGCCTCACAGATCTCCTCATATCTCAGCACAGAACTCCAGCACTGGTTCATCAACAACAAGGGCTGGGTGAGTATACACACACACACACACGATTTACACTCACGCTGATGTGTGGTGTCATTGCGTTTAACTGTGTGTTTGTGTGTTACAGGATGGTTTCGTGGAGTTCTTCCGCGTCGAGGATCCCGAGTCCACGGTCCGGAACGCCCTCATGGCAGTGGCCGGGTTGGGAATAGGGGCGTGTCTGTTTACACTGATGCGATGAAGTGGGTGGAGCCAGAGTTGAGCGCTGTTACCATGACTACATCAGAGTCCTTCGTTCCTAGGAATCGAGGATGGACATGCTTGTGCTGTTCAGGATGATCACTGAGACACTTTATACGTGTGTGTGTTTGTGTATTTTATGGAAACAGAGGTTTATTTTCAAAAATAAAAGTTCCCTCACCAAGATAAGCTCCGCCCCCGTCATTATACCGCACTTTTCCCACACGTGGCAGGGTGCGCCGCTGAGAGCTGTGACCGTGTGAAGAGTATCAGAGTTTTACAGTTTGGAGAAAAAGTTTTATTTTTTTAATAAACACTTCAGACACAGAATGCTGTGGTGTGTTCATTTATTCTGTAACCTCATCGAGTGTCTAGACTTGTGTGTACTGTATTCTCACCTGAGTCCAGAACCAGGCAGAACACACCAGGCGTCTGTACGGAACCGTCAGCCTGTAGTTATAAAAGTGTTGTGTAGATAAAACCTGAGGATTTACTGCCTGTCTAGAAGGATATGTACTGTTCTGGGATTTTTATTTATATTTATTACTTTAGTGGAAATTTCCACCTGGGACTGTCCCTGCCCTGTGATTTTGTACACACCTTTCAGGGTTCAGGGAATATTAATTAGGGGATTTCAGGGAAGTCTACACTCCTCTGGTAATGCCATGTGTGATGAAATTATCAGAAGTAGTGCAGAAACAGGTTTGGGTCTCTTAGTGAAGAGAAGCAGTAACACTACAGTACACTGAGATTTAAACACAACCATGTGCTTTCAGGTCCTGGAGAAGAACCTCATGCACATGTGATCGTCAGGTGTCCAAATACATTGGGCCAGAACAGTAATCTACAAACTATTTTATATATTATAATATGCACAGTGAGAGGAGTGAAACCTCCAGTGAGTCCCTGTAGTCACTGATGTCACACACGCCGCCTGACGTTCGTAATGGAAAACCCACAGCGTGTCATGTGACTGAGAAACTGCAACGCTACAGCTTTACCACTGACTGTTACATAGCGCTTGCACTGGAGACTCCTTACTGATACCTGTGGATGACCTGTTATGGAAACTACAAAGGATTCGAAAGAGCGTATTGATATAAAGCTGGGATTTGTTGCTTCACTGAGCTGCTGTTACAGAAAATCTGTGTGTGTGTGTGTGTGTGGAGGGAGAAATGTGTTATTGGGTGCGGCCCTGTTTTTGTGTTTTTGCCATAACACTGGTGTTTAGTGTGTATGTGTGTGTGTGCGCGCATTTCAGCTGTGCTGACTGTTTATGGTGTTTCAGCTGGTGTGTGTGAAAGCTGGTTAGCTGACTTTAGCAAGTTTATTCTCAGTGTGGACTTTACACACGTGTTCCAGCTCGAGTGTAGCTAGAGAACTTTATACACACACACACACACACACACACACACGTCATGCAGCAAATCTGCATTTTGAGTGATTTAAAATATTAAACTTTCCCTGCTTTAGAGCAACTCCTCTCACAAGATTTTATCTGTTTTTATCATGAAAAGTTATCTGATTAATGCCCATGATAAATACAGTTAAATGGGCTGAGTGTGTGTGTGTGTGTGTGTGTGTGTGTGTCGGGTGTGTTAGGATTATTTATTTTTTGCATTTAGGAGTTTGACTACAAAAAAACCTCACACACACTTCCTCCTAGGTTGAAGAAAGGTCATGTGACCTGTTATTTTCTACTTCCTGGTTGCTCCTGATTGGCTGTTGGGGTTTTCTGCCAGCTCTTAGCAACAGCCCGCCCACATGACTTTAAAAAGCAACAAAAACAAAACACTTCCCAGAAGTCAGCTGGTGCGCGCGCGTGTGTGTGTGTGTGTGTGTGTGTGTGTGTGTGTGTGTGAGAGAGAGAGAGAGGAAATGAAGAAAATAGAAGTTCAAATTGATCTAAATGAATCAATACACAGCAGAGTAATTTATTTAATAAAACTTTTAAAAGGCCTGAAACGAGCGTGAGAAGAAGAAGAGCCTGAGACTAGACAGAATAATGTAAATTTCATCTAAATCAATTTCTTTATTATAGACATTTAATAATGGACATTAAAACAAATCTTTACAGACATCTGGATATAGATACAGAAATTAGATTTAACACTAATAAGGCAGAAAATAAAAGATTCCTGACATGACTGAGATGAATCCACAAGAGGAAACAGATTCAAATTCAGTTCCTGGGAGGCCGGCGTTCCAGACGTGAATCAGACAGACAGTCCGATCACGACTCCGGTGTACTGAGAGAACTTTCTACCTTGATGGTGTCCAAGCTCTAGTGAGACACTGGGATAAGTGCATTAGTGTATCAGGGGATTATAGAGAGAAATAAAGGGAGTTTTTACTCTCAGGACTGAGTTCTGTTATTCTGTACAATTAAAAAGTCTCACTTTGACTTGAACACCCTTGTATAATAAAGACTACAACAGTGTTTCTTAGTCGTTCAGTAAAGTCATATTTACAAATAAGGTTTTATACCACTGATACAGTCCACACACTCAACTACCTCTTTCCTCCATTAGGTACTTCTGTTTCTGCTTAAATCTAATACGCCTGACAGATCAAACCATTCATCATTTATTCTTTTATTTTTAGTAACTACTTTATCATTTACATTTTTAGGCATTTGACAAACGCTCTCATCCAGAGAGCCCAAAGACTAAAGAAACAGATATGTCTTGAGTCGTCATTTAAAGATCGTCCAAGACTCTGGTAAATGGACATCTAGAGGAAGTTCATTCCACCACCTCGGCTTCAGAACAGAAAAGAGTCAGGACGAATGTCTTCCTCGATCCCTGAGAGATGGTGGGACTAGCCGAGCAGTGCTGGAGGATCGGAGGGAACGTGGTGCTTTGTAGGCAAGCATCAGTGTTTTGAATTTGATGCAGCAGCTACAGGAAGCCAGTGCAGGGAGCGGAGGAGTGGG
>JAOVVA010151039.1:0-10183 GCA_028565275.1 Leiocassis micropogon | reverse complement strand
GTCTAATGTTTATCAGTACATTACAGAAAATAATGAACTTTATCACAATATGCAAATTTTTTGAGAAGGACCTGTATAGTATACATTCTCTGCAAAATGTAAATAAACTATACACATATTTCCAGAAGAAAATGTCCTAAAATTTGGCCCATCAAAGCAGCTTACAGAAGATGTAGATAATTGTGTTTTCTGGTTTATTAATTATTATTATTATTATTATTTATTTATTTTTTTTAATTAAAAAAAGCAATGACTCAGACAACATGCAATAAATAAACACTTCCTTCTACCAATCTAACATCTTTATGGTTTTCTGATAATATTTTCCCCCTGGCTCTGGTATCATGCTTATCAGCTGGCCCCTTGATAAACGCAAGATGACAAATACCTTCACCTTCTTTGTCTTATACTCATATAGACTCCAATAAGTCCACTCTCCACATCTTACAGTCTGACTCCTGAAGCTATTTTACGCTGCACATCCGAGATTATTCCTATTATTAACGCTTCTTCCAGATGGAGGTCTCCATGTTGCGATACACCTGGGCGACTCTCTGCATCACTGTGTCAGTGATGTCAGGTAAATAAAAAGAATAATGACATTTATGTTCATGCTAGAATATGTTAATGCTTTAAAGTTAATAGTTAATTTAGATTTATCATTATGATATACTAACTGCATTTTTGAAATTTGTTTTTTTAATTTAGTTTTGTTTTATGAAATAAGTTTAACTTGGTTTTATAAGAAGGTTTTAGCTCAACATTTGCTAATTTATGATTTAGATGAAAATGATCAGTAATTTGAAAAGTAACATGTTATAGTAATAATAAACGCTAAAAATTATGCCAATCAATTAAATTCAAATTCAAATTCAAATTTTATTCACAGTATGATATACAGTGAAATGCTTGTTTTTTTTAAATAAAAATTTTATTTAAGTACTAATTAAGTTGTTTTAAGTTTTAGTTTTCATAGATAGTTGACATCTATATAGACATTTATATACTTTTTATTATTATTTTTAATAGAGGACATACGAAAAAAGGAGGATTAGGTCATCAGCATAAGATTCTTATATTATTCTCTATATTGGTAATGGAGTGATTTGACACTGTTTGTTTATTATCACTAAGTTTTTTTAAATTATTTTAATCCTGCAAATTGTTATAAAGGTATGAGTTTGGGGAAACCTGTGGAAAATAACGAGTCTCCCGAGCCTTTAGTCACATATGACTTAACCATGGACATCACCAACCAGATCTTCAATGATTCCCTCCTCAAAAGTGGATCTCCAGATTATAAGATATTGTTCTCAAAAGTTAACGGCGCTGTGAGTTTTTCCCTTTGTTTTTTGTTAATGACTGAGCACAGTGCAATCGTGACTTAAGCAAACGTGAGCCAGAATAAAGATGAAACACAGATGAAACTGTGGCCTATCAAGATCCATATATTATTGGCCAGAAGAAGTCAGTCTGAAAGAAAAAGAAGTGTTTCATTGCAATTCAATACAATTATGTATATTTATTTTTTTTAAAGTTTACAATGCAATAGCTTGTTTAGAGGCAATTACGTATTTCAAAAATAAAATAACTTGCATTTGCCTTGCATCATGATTATAATGCAGACATAAAGGGTCTTCTTGTACTAAATGTCAAACTTTTTATTAGTTCCTTAAAATAGAAGTTAGAATCATATAAAACCTATAAAGCCTAAGCATTTTTAAAGCATAGTAAGTCATTTTTTTTCTTTTTTCGTTTGCAGCTCTACTCCATCTATGGCTGTAGCACTTGTAACACACAAACGTTTTATCAAGGGGTATCAGCGATGACCTTCAGGTATCACTCTGGTTCCTCCTAATATTTATTTTAAATATTTATTTAATATAAATATATATTTATTTTAAAGGACACAGGACTTTGCACGTACGGTATGCCTTAACACAAAGCACTTATTATTTCTCTTTCTCTTTTTTAGTAACAAAAGTGGAACTGTGCTTGTGAAAGCAACTCTCATGTTCCATACGAACCAAATCAACAGTGATGTAATCATACACCTGTTTACGAAGGCCATTGCTGCCAATGATGAAATAAACAGTCTTAAAATCAACCCTAAATTCACACAAGGTGAGGATGCATTATGATTTTTTTTTTCTAAAATGTATAAAATAATTTCGAGGTATTGGATATCATACTTACTTACATTATACTTAAACTAATGCCTCCATACAGCCACATCAGAACCAACAACAAGTTCTCCCAACACAACCAAAACTACAACCACCCCTCATCCCTCGGCTTCCACAACCACCCATCGTCCCACGGCTTCTAGCACCAAAACCACCCCCCATCCTATGGCTTCCACCACCACAACCACCCCTCATCCCACGACTACCACCACTACCACCACCACCACAACCACCCCTCGTCCCACGACTACCACAACCACCCCTCTTCCCACTACTACCACTACAACCACCACTACCACTCGTCCTACCACTACAACCACCACTACCACTCGTCCTACCACTACAACCACCACTACCACTCGTCCTACCACTACAACCACAACTCGTCCTATACCTCATCCTCCTGCTAAGCCCCCAGGTCACCATAATGCAGCCTCTTCTTTGTTACATCAATGTCCCATAAGTCTGACTTCATTTCTTTGCTATTGTGTTTCATTTTGTTTTTTTTACATCAGATATTCTTTTTAATCTTATAAATCCAGTGTGTCATAATAATCAGGTATAGTGTCATATATAAGAAGGTTACTGAGTAATATTACAATCAATATTACATCCCATCACTCATCTTAACTCTACTTCAATAATCAGTCACTCATCCCACCTTTACAACTACCACTCATTTAACTTCTCCAACTACCACTCATCTCACCACTTATCTCAACTATACCTCTATAACCAGTCACTCATCCCCTAACTCATCCCACCTCTACAAATATCTCACAACCCACACTAATCCCACCCCTATAACCAACCAACTCAACCAACGTCTATAACCACTACTCATCCCTACCCTACATCTAAACGCCATGCATCCAACAACTCATCCCACAAGTAATCCCCCTCCAATCTAACCTTCATTTATTTTTTCATTACAACCAGAACTATTACTATACCTACAATCAGTGGCCCAACACTTAATATTTCTTCCTTATATATGCCTGTTTTTCCTTATCAGTTCTTCTTTTTAATTTGGCGAAACTGCTTATCCAAGTTTCAAAATAACCACATACTGTGTGTCACTGAAATAATATTATGGCTCAGGTTTCATTAAACTGAAATGGAAATAAAATTGTATTGACTTTTATTATCTTGTAATTTTGTGGTAAATAATGATGTCACATGATTGACTAAATATTCTGAAATGAAATGCATACAAATTGATCTATTTCAACTTTATTAGCTCATAACATACTAAAATATACAATACTATTCATTTTTGTGTCTTTCTTGTCTTTATATATTGGACTTTTTTTCTGTGTGCATCTTGTGATCCTATATTCTTCAAATTAAAATAAAAATTTTATTCATCACACACAACATGGACAATAAAATAAGGCTTGGACTTAATAATACAAGTGCATGATAAGACGTACACACACATAATGTCTGCAGTGTGTTGGAAATTCCTGACAGGAATCCATCATTGTGAAAGTTATTATAATTATTGAGTTTTGTAGTTTTTAGCCTGCTTTACTATTTACTTAAAGTAAATGTGTTTAACTCAAAGTATCCTAGAAATAACGTTGCATTAGACTTAATGTGTTCAGGAATAATAATGGTCTCTTTCTCATATATAGCCAAAATATTACTATATACATTTACATAATAAACCTATTAGCAAAAAATCTATGATTATTTTAATCCATGGACATTTTTACAGTCAAAGGATGCAAAAATAGAGGATGAAAAATGTTTGATAAGCAATTAAGTTAAAAATTTCAACATTCAACACATGATTTATGTACCTCTGAAACCTTCGCATGGTGGAAACAGTTGATACACACCTGTTAAAGTTGTTGAGAGACATTAAATGTAAAATATTTCTGTCCCTCATGAGACTAAATGAGTTGATTCATTCTCTAAAAAAGAAAAAAAAACTTTTACCAATCTAGGTTTCTGGTTTGCTGCTAATATTAACCGCCCCTGGCTCTGGTATGAAGCTTATCAGCTGGGCACTTGATAAACAAGGAGGCAATATGACAAACACCTTCAACATTTTCATCTTATACTCTAATAGACTCCATTAAGTACACTCTCCACATCTCACACTCTGACTCTTGAAACTATTTTGCCTCCACGTTCTGAGATCATTCGTATTACTCACGTGTCCTCCAGATGGAGGTCTCCATGATGAGATACACCTGGGCGACCCTCTGCATCATGCTGTCAATGATGTCAGGTAAAAAAAAATCATTAGAAATTATTTAAAGAAAATGTTACTGCTTGTTAACATTATAATTGGCAATAATTACTTCATGTTATATTTTAATGATAAGAATTAAGAGAATCAGATTAATTGAATTTTTTGCTCAACTTTAGAAAATACAACAAATTAAGCTGTGAATATTAAGATTAAAATAATTAATATTATATTAATCATAATTTCCTTATGCCCATATAACTGTTTTTCTTTTCTCTATCTTGCTATCCTTTTTGATATAATTTACTAAATGGAAAATAATATTTAAGACAAAGCACAGTTTTACCAACAAGCTCCTTATTTCATTCTATATATTATTATTACATAAACTTTAGTGCAAATTTGCAAATTGTCTTAAAGGTATGACTTTGGAGAAATCTGGGGGAAATAATGTGACTACAATCTCATCTTCAGTCACGTACGGTTTCACCATGGACATCACCAACCAAATCTACAACAATTCTCTACTCAACCACGATTCTCCTGATTATAAGTTATTGTTCACACGAGTTAACGGCATTGTGAGTTTTTCACTTTTATTTTGCTTATGATTAGAATGTTTGAAAACTAAGCAATGCTCATTAGAGTTGAGAACTATGAGAATTTTTTAAAAGTAAAATATTATTATTATTATTATTATTAATAATAATAATAATTATTATTATAATAATAATAATAACAAAAGGCACATGAACTGGCTTATCATGTTTTTTTATTTTAATAATTGTAAACAGATGTTGACTATAATAATAATAATAATAATAATAATAATAATAATATGAAATATGATACCTAAAAAAAATGAAATGTAAAGGTCCTTGTGATAAGTCGTAAGAATATCAGACAATGCTATAGGAAAGGGGTCAAAATGGAAATATGTGCATTTATAAAGTTCATACTACTTCCTAGCCATGTCCCTGTCAGGTTCTCAATGTGTCCATCATGTTGTCACTAATTTTCTATCACATACATGATCATGCCCTCTCCAGGTCCAATGAGATCAAAATGAGTCTACCACAATGTGCTTGAGTACTTCAGTGAAGTCACTAAGAGGTGTTAAATATGCCATTAACTGGTTAATAATTAATACATCCTTATTCAATGCTTCCTGTGTCTTGCTTTGACCTTGTCCTCACCAGGATTTTATGAACATGGCCCAAAAAATGTCCTTACTGGTTTTTTTACTACGTTCCTGCCAAGTTCGTACCGTGTTCAACTTTTTTTTTGTGGACATAGTGGGAACACGGCTCAGTGTGACAGATGGTATCATAGTTGACTTTGCCCAATCAAGACCCATTTTTCATTCATGCACTAACAAGAAGAAAGCAAATTTAAAGTCTCAGTCTGAAAGGTCAAAATTTCAGATGTAAATGTTTTAACTTTTATTGCTTTCTTAATTAACGGCTTACTGTAAGAATTAGATAGAACTGTAAAATCTTTGTAAAGAACAATATAAAACCAACACATTTTCTAGTTAAGTTTGTATTTTTTTTCCAGCTCTACTCCATCTATGGCTGTAGCACTTGTACCACACACACGTTTTATCAAGGAGTATCAGCGATGACCTTCAGGTATGACTCCACTTACTCCTGCTGCAATAATATTTGTTGTATATTTACTTTAAAAGGACACAGGACTTAGTATGTATGCCTGAACACAAGGCACTTATTATTTCTCTTTCTGTGTATTTAGCAATGAAAGTGGAACCGTGCTTGTCAAGGCTATGCTCATGTTTCAGTCAAACCAAATCAACGCTGAAATAATCAAAAACCTGTTTAACAAAGCAAGCGCTGGCAATGAAATAAATGGAATTAAAATCAACCCTAAATTCACACAAAGTAAGTAATCATGGAATAATGATGGATTTACTATCATATCCTATTTCAAATACTATATATAACTCTAATGCCCGTATACAGCCTCATCAGGATCAACTACCAACACAACAACCACTCTTCCCACAACTACCACCACTAGAGCAACCACTCGTCCAACCACTACAACCACCACTCGTCCTATTCCTCCTCATCGTCCTCCACCTCCTCCTCATCGTCCTCCTCCTCCACCAGCACACCACAATGCTGCCACTTCCTTCTTTTATCAAGGTCCTATAATTCTGACTTCATTTCTTTGCCTCAGTGTTTCATTTTGCTTCTTTTTTCTCCCCAGCTATTCATTTTAATTTAGTAAACCTGGTTTGTCATAATAACCTGGTATAGTGTGTCACTGAAATAATATTATATGTAATATTTGTCCCACCACTCATCCCACCACTTATCCCACAAGTCTTCCTCCTGCTTTACCCCCCTCATCCCACCAATCTTCATACCATTCCAACCCCCCCTCATCCCACCAATCTTCATACCATTCCAACCTTCACTCATCCCACCTTTACCTCTATGACCACCACTCATACCATTCCTGTAACAATGACTCATCACTACAAATTCTGCTATACTAACTGATTCTGTCTACAAAAATAATAACATGGTATAGATAAAGGTTTCCTAAAACTAAAATGGAAAAAAAAAATCATTTGTTATGCCAGTTTGAAAAGTAAATAAATATTGGTGTAGTATGATTTAAAAACGTTGGTGTTTTCTTAGATATTGTTGTTTTTTTTTTCTTTATAATCTAATAAAATCTGATAAAAATGTTAACTACTTTTATCTTGTCTTTATTGCCTATGATAGTTTGCTGAGTGTATGTTATAAACTCAGCAAGGTCCATTTGGGATGTTGCCAAGTGAACACAATCAGCAACCCAGTGGTGTTCCAGCCATATTGCTCTTCACCCACACATCTCTAACTTTGCACAACTCTCCTTGAGCAAATTATATTAGGCCTTCTCCAAATAATCTAAACACATGTAGATTGATTTGTAATTCTTGTAGCTCTCCTTGCAAAGCTGTGAAAGAGTGAAGAACTGGTCCACTCTTTACTGGCATTAGAAAAGACCCTGAACTGACTCAGAGTCTCTTCAGAAACAGACCTAAGGAGTAAGAAGGACCATCATCTCAGTTTAACATTTCACAGGCAGTGCCCCAAGCCGGGCTCAAATGTTATTCAAGATTTAAGATTCAAAGAACTCTATTAATCCCAGAGGGAAATTGCTATACTTATATTATATAAATATTACTATTCTTGGTTACAGTTGCTTACAGTCATTTACAGGTGAATAAGGAAAAGAATAATAAAAAAAATCCTTAGTTGCACACTAAACATAATTTTATATACAGATATTGCATGTGTAAGAGAAAAAAAGGAAAGATATTGCACCAGTTATATGTGCAATATAGCAATATGTGCAGTTACTGTATATGGGTAATTCAGGGTTTGCTATGGTAATCGCAGAGTGGTGTGCTAAAGATCATTGTTAAGTAAATATTGCACAGGTAAATTATATGTGTAAATAAAATCAGAAATTGCACTTGAAATGTGGTATGACCTAAGAGCATTGGTAGGTATTTCCCAAATTGTCCAGGGCCCGGATTCTCGAAAGCTTCTTATCGCTGAGTAGTTCTTAAGTTGTATCTTAATCTCTCTCTTAACGCTATGGTGCATTTCCCGAAACATTTGTACGCTAAGTATCTCTTAGGTAAGTCACACGTTCGTAAGGTTGGTCTGGACCAACCTTAACTCATTCTTAGCGTAGTTTCAGCTCAAGACGCTAGTCGCCGCCACTGAGCAGCAGTCTTTATAAATCAGCGGTGTATGGAAGCACATTATGACACGTTATCAAAGTCGTATTAATTATGGAATATACTGTAGGCCTGTTTAAGAATTTTATTTTATTTTATATCAGTACTAATAGAGTGACTTTTAATTAGCCTATTCAATAATGTCACTAAGGCATTCAAATTGGCAATCACTTTTAATATTGAACAGGTGGCAAATAAATTGGCTCTAAGTGGTTAAGATCGCATAAAGGGGTAATCATGGTGGCGTCCAGAAAGCAAAAGATATGGCAGTGATACAGTGTGTTCTTGTGCTAAACCAAAGACGGCGCCGTCCGTGGAGCCGTGTGGTGCATGTAAATTTTTTCTTTCAGCAAAACTTCAGCCCTCTTCATATTTTGCATGAGGTGGTTCTTTTTAAAAAAAAGTTTCGCCTTCCAAGGCAACAGATTCTGGAACTTCTTGACCTGCGCTTGCCAGGCCAACGTGTCGTTCTTACGCTTTACATCCCGATGCCCAGCTGCTTGCAGCACTAAGATTTTATGCTACCATAAAAGCTTCATGGATATCGTGGGAGAAGGCTACGGCCTCACCAAACCTTCCGTGTGGAGGTGCGTCCTCGCTGTTACCAACGTCCTTCTGTGCCATGCTGGGGATTGGATCCGACTGCCAGCAACACGCCAGGAGGTGCACCAGGGCTGACATGCCATTGCTGGCATTCCTAGAGTCCTAGGCTTAGTGGATGGAACACTAATCCTAATCTCCACTCCATCAGTGCTTGATCAGGCATACATGCCGGGGTTTAGGCAAGGCAGCAGTTTTGTTTTTGTTTAAAATATGTTTTATTTCTTATTAGCCATCATCCATGACTGAATGGACTTTTTTTGACACGTTTTTTATTTTATGATGAAATTTGATTTAGTTAAATAAGAAAATAGGATGGGAGTTTCAAACCACGCATCCATTCATTTTTTCGGTGTGATTGTAATGCTTCCTTATTATTTATCTAATGGCTAGTGAACTCCGGTCGCAAGATTGGAAGACAGCTTCTCTCACCACTGCTCTGGCTCAAGCACAGCAAACCTTTTTCAAACACTCATCATCTCCATCTCAGACTAATGTCGGTACTCTGCTACTACAAACGAGTCTTTAAAAATAAACGTCCACCTAGATAAACATTCTTTAATTTCTTTGTGGATAAATAGAGCAACCTTTTACACGTAGGTTTCTTATTGCAATAGGGAATCAGTTTTTCTCCAACCTCATGAAGGCTGACAAATTATGTATTGTCTTTGTGCCACACGATTACCTAGTCTTAAAGAAGACACACACTTGAGACTGGGGAGCTTGGATCATCCTCGACACTTTTTTTTTTGCAGCAACATAAAAAAAAACATTAAAGAAATAGGTGCATACACTACAAATGACATACAAAAAAATATTTAAACAGCCCACACACACACAAACACACCACACCACACGGTCACTGGTATGACTGTTGCTCAGCATCTATAAAAGAAACAAAAACAGATCATCAGATTAGCAACTGTGAGGAAATAAACATCAAAATATGTACAACGAAAAACTGGCTTACCTTCAGATGGCAGCAAGATTGGTACAGAGATTGAAGGCGTATTAAACTGCGCCTCTGCCAGGGAATGCTGTTGTTTGGCCAGCTCCAGCTTGGCCCTCTTCAGCTCCAGTGAATGGCGTGCGAGGTCGTTTCCTTCGGTCAGCTGACGCTCGATGTTATGCAACTTTTGCTCAATGTTATACAACACTACCAATCTTTTACGTTCTAGATTTACGAGTTCCTCGCTACAGCGGCATGGTGACAATTTCCGTGTTGTGCTGTAGCGACGTTCTGGCAAGTACATGCATTCCGGAGGCGGTGAAGTAGTGCACTCTTCAGGATTGCTGCTACCAGGAGAGAAGGGTGCTGCAGTAACTGGGGAGCATGGTGTACTGGGAGGTGGCGATGGTTTGGCCTGTGAGCATGAGGCATGCTCGGCATCACCTCTTCTCACATCAATCCCCCCAGGGATTCCATGAGAGGCTGAT
>JAOVVA010151008.1:0-10184 GCA_028565275.1 Leiocassis micropogon | reverse complement strand
TGATAAAGCTCTGTGTGGTAGTTGATGTGAATGTACGTTTAATACGGTAGCGCGGCGCTGTGCGTACATTATTACTATGACACACTTTAATTGAGACAACATAGTGATCTGAGATAACTTCAGACAGTGGATATATTATGTCGATAATATATCCTTATTGCACACATATAGTTTCTTTTTTTCCCTGTTTGTTCCATTTCCAATTTTCGTTCCTTGAACCTGCTCAAAGACCTGATTTTAATAGTTTTTGCAAACAATGAATAGTGCATTTGTTTAGTGGATTGCAAGGGCCATTTTATGTGCTTTTTATGCTCTTCTTACCTTTCATTCATGAATGGTGTGAAGTTATCAAGCCGAATTTGGCGTTTTAAGATGAATTAGCATGACAGAGCTGACATCTCTGCCTAATTTTTTTTTCCCAGCAAAAAATAAAATAAATAAAAATACAAATGTCTTAGTTCAATCCAATAAACACAAAAATATGACAAAATGGTCATCTCAAAGCTCTTTTTTCATAGATCATATGATATTTTTTTCTTTTGTGGCATTAGACTGTAGTTTTTATCAGAGTGTCCATGCTGATTATTAAAGAACTTCAAAGTTTAATCAATTGAACAACATTTTCCAAATATATAATCTCAAAGCTTTTATTGTTTTGGGTCATGAATGCAGTTTTTAGTTACATTCCAGTGTGTCCAACCTAATTTTTTAAACCACAATTGGAATAACTAAACAACCTATTCATGTATTTATTACATGCCTTTTCTGTAAATAACTCAAACTAGAATTTATTAATGGTAGCAATTAAATCTGACTTTGTAAATTAAGGATGTTTTGAAACATAATGCAATAACTAGTTTTATTTTTTTTATTCATTAAAATGACATAAAAATTAATAGGTTGTGTTTAGAGGGATTAAAAAACAACACGTTATGATGAGGAAAATCTCCGTCTTTTCCATTCCAGGGATTAAAAAAACGATAAAACTAAATAAAATTCATTAAAATCATTTCTTTAGCATTGGAAAAAATATTGTTCTAGGCTAAATTATTGCAAACAATTCTTTGTTGTACTTGGTCTCTCTTTTAGATAAATTCCTTCCATGTGCCATTTGGCAGATATTCTGTGAAACAAAACACATTTATCTAAATTCTAAAATGGTGCTTTTGGGATCTGGTGGCACTCCGCGCACATGCTTAATGTCCACATCTATATCATGGATTGGAGCAGTGGTGGTAAATCCAACGGGTGTGAAGGAAAAAATGGTAAGTCCATTCATTTAACTCCTATTTAAAAATAATAATAATAAAATTGAAGTTGCCTAAAGTGTTGTACAATGATAATTAATGAATAAATGTATAAAACAATTAGGATTAAAGAACATAAATCATTGTTCATGAATGAAATCATATATAAATAATAAAAAAGATGTAATTAATAAAGCATAAAAGTAAAATAAATAATAATAAAAAAAGAATACATGGGATCATATGACTCATCCAGATGTAAAAGCCAGTGAAAAGAAGTGAGCTTTCAGTCTGGATTTAAAAGTTTCTAATGTGGGTGCTGCTCTAATATTAAATGGTGAACTGTTCCAATATTACGGCACAGCTAATGCACGGTCACCTCTGAGCTTTAATCTCGACCTTGGAACAGAGAGGAGTAACTGGTCTGAGGGTGAAATTTCTAGATATCATATGTGGTTATAAAAGCTTAGAGATGTACTGAGGTTTAAAACCATTCACTGATTTAAAAACAAGTAATACAGTTTAAAAATCTGGCTTTAATCAAAGCCATCGTGTTCTGGACCAAGTCGTTGCGATTATTCATTCTGATGATTCACTCCTCCTCTGTGGAGACGCAAAACCAGCAGACCAGGCACCTGAGATGAGTGCGACGCCACAACAAGTGGAACCTATTGATAGATGGGTTGCAATGAACGGCGTGCAATATAATGACCCCCAGGTAAAATTCCAGAAATAAGGAACTAGTGATGAGAGTGAGCCTTGAACCTCAATGATAAGCCTCTCCATTTTCCACAGAGCCTACAGTGTTTAACTCGGGTGTATGGTGCAAAAAGAGTGGCGTACGTTCTCCAGTATGTTTGCTATAAAGAGAGGTCAAATAATTTGGGTGCAGCAAGCAAACAAAACAATTTAGGAGACTTAAAATTACTGGAACTAACTTATGGACTCTTCAATGCAGTGTTAAATCTGGGAAAGTAGTAGGAGAAAACTCACAGGATTGGGATGTGTGTCACAGCTGTGTGTCCATAAGAAAACCTCTTGTTCAGTTTGTTAGGGAGGATAAAGATCGCATTTTGGAGCGATGGAAAAAGGTCATGTGATCTGATGAGTCCCAATGAAGCCTATACCAGAGTGACGGACATGGTGGGAGAACATAGAAACTTCAGGGTCACAGACTCTAGGCAGGAATTGAACACTTGACCATAATGATGCTTTTTTTTTATTCATTTAAATGATGAGCATAATTCAACAAAACCCTTTTTTATTAATAGTCTGTTTAAAATATACTTTTAAAATTGTAATGGTGTGAATTTGTTTGTCTAGGTGCTATATCAGAGCAGGTGGAGGTAAGATTTAGAGAAATAGAGAAACTATTGCTAAGGAATCACTGATCTCTATCATTTTAAACTACATTTTAGGTTTACTGAACAGAATAAAACACAATGTGAATAGATTCTTAATGTCTTTGTTCACTATCTAGTCCAGTAGGGGGCAGTGAAACACCCAACTAAAAAACAAAGGAGAAGAAGAGCTGAAGACGTTGTGCCACTTGGAAAGCCTAGTTATCCAGCTAAGCTAAAACAATCTCTACATTTAGCTGTTTCTACCTGCAGTTTTACAGAGAATCTTAAATCTGATCGAGTTCAATTAAAAACAGCATTTGGAGAGGATTAACTAACTGATCCTGAGGTAAGTTAATGTCTAAACAGTTACTGACTGGATCCTACATAGAGCTCTGTTTATGTAATAGTGTCTGTAGTACCAGGGGGGGAAAACATAATAATATAAAATGTAATTTCTTTTGGTATTAAACAATATTTTTTTTATATTTCATGATGCTGAATTCTGTTTTCTTTCCTTTAACAGGGATAATAAAAAGAAAAAAGACATTATTTGTACTATGAATAGTCAAGAAGAAACTCAGACAGACCTTCACCACTGCTTAGAGTGTGGAAAGAGTTTTAGTCAAGAGAAGGATCTCACAGCACACCAGCTCATCCACAGACAAGACAAACCACATCAGTGCTCACAGTGTGGAAAGAGTTTCAATTATAAATGTCTTCTCCAACAACATCAGCGCACTCATACAGGAGAGAAGCCGTATCAGTGCTCACAATGTGGAAAGAGTTTTAGTCAAGAGAAGTATCTCACAGCACACCAGCTCATCCACAGCCAAGAAAAACCACATCAGTGCTCAAAGTGTGGAAAGAGTTTCATTTATAAATATCGTCTCCAAAAACACCAGCTCACTCATACACGAGAGAAGCCGCATAAGTGCTCAAAGTGTGGGAAGAGTTTTGCTAACATGAAACATTTGGAATCACACGAGTACGCCCATACAGGAGAGAAGCTGCATCAGTGCTCACAGTGTGAAAAGAGTTTCATTCATAAATATCGTCTCCAAGATCATCAGCGCACTCATACAGGAGAGAAGGCGCGTCAGTGCTCACAGTGTGGAAAGAGTTTTGCTAACATGAGAAATTTGAAAGCACACGAGTACATCCATACAGGAGAGAAGCCGCATCAGTGCTCACTGTGTGAAAAGAGTTTTGTTTACATGAGAAATTTGAAAGTACACCAACGCATCCATAAAGGAGAAAAGCCCTATCTGTGCTCACTGTGTGGAAAGGGTTTTATTAATAAGAGTCATTTTCAACAGCATCAACAGATTCACACTGGAGACAAACCGTATCACTGTTCTCAGTGTGGGAAGAGTTTTTATCAAAAGCATTCTTTCCAGCAACATCAGCGCATTCACACTGGAGACAAACCGTATCATTGTTCTCAGTGTGGGAAGAGTTTTACTCAAAAGGGCTGTCTTCTGCAACATCAGCGTATTCACACTGGGGAGAAGCCATATTACTGCTCAGAGTGTGGGAAGAGTTTTAGTAATTTAAGCAATTTCCAACAACACCAGCGCATTCACACTGGAGAGAAGCCATATTACTGTTCCATGTGTGGAAAGAATTTTACTCAATACAACTATTTAAAAACCCATTTACGCACGCATATTGTAGGCAGAGGAAAAAGGTTTTCTCAAGGTACACGTCCTTGAGGGGCTGCTTTAGGGACACACTGGGATGCACTATGTGAAACACATGGTGAGGACATTGATGGACTGATTGACTGACTAATACAATGCTGGACTGAGGTTTGGAGTGTGTGAATTAATTAAATTTGTAGTATGCTCTGTCCTCCTCCAGTTCTGGATTTCAAGAACCTGAAACAATTGGAACTATGGCAGCTTCCTCAGTCTGTCCTTGCTCTTTAGCTTCAATAAACATGACAATACATACTTTGATGCCATCATAAGCTCATTCCCACTCGCCCCTCTTTCCTAGCTTACCTCTGTTCCCTTGTTACTGGAACCTTTGCAGTTTCTGCATCAGAATCATATAGAGGTGGATGATGCAGTAAATAACCTGTTGCATAAAGCTTACACAATCCTGGACCATGGTCAGGATTGTGTTTGTTTGATTGTGGTTGTTGTAGTTTTGACATGTTTTGAAATTACCACCAGTTATGTGAAAGCTTTATCCACACAGACCAATCTTACAGATGCGGGACTCGGCTGCATGATGTTTTCCTAATCAGCCTGCTCCAATCGCAACTGTTTCAAGCTCCTGTAATAGAGCTGTGCAAGACTGTCATAATCAAAACAGGATCCAAGAAAATTCCAAAGTAATGGGAGCAGTGTCATGAGTGATCGGGGCAAATTTACTGCCATCAAGCACCTGAGCAATGAATGGTTGATTTAAAGGGCAATCTTGAATTGGGAAGCTATGGAGGAAAAGACGAAGTTGTTTTGGTCTTCCTTTGGCGTCCACTAAGGCATGCGTGACATAAGACTGATCCGCTATTGTTTATAAAGCTGATGACAAACCTCTTGTTGAAACCATTTCCAGGTGTTGATGAGGGTCATCCAGGTGAAGTCGATGGCATAATCTGAGATAGAGTGGGATCCCTGGTGTAGCTTGAGCATTAGGCTGTCCGCTTGATACCCCATGAATTAACGGTCAAAAACTTTCCTTGTTTCTTCAGTGATTTTTTTTTTAACAGGTGAAGCAGCAGGGAACGTGATCATCCCATAATGCTCTTCCCCACTCCTCTGCCTTTCCAGTAGGGAGGGTAATGATGTCGGCCACACTGAACCATTCTGTGGGGAATGATGAGGCCTTCAGTTCAAGCATGAGAGAACATTGAGAAAGATAAGAACAGAATGTGGAAGGATTCCCATCATAGCAATAATAATAATTATAATAATTATAGTAATTTGTAGTAGTAATAGTGCTGTGAATTAGTTATTATTATTATTATTATCTTTGCTTTTGTTATGATTATTAAAATGCTACATTATTAAACTCAATGCAAATGTGTTAATGTCATTGTAAATACTGACAGGACATCAACAAAATGAAGCCAGCTTTGTCAATCCCTTTTTTCTCTTTGCTAGTGTTTTTGTAAATGAAATGAAAGATGTAGCAACCCGGAAATAAAAAGAATTTTTTTTTCTATTTAGATCTTTTTTTTTTTTTTTACATACACATGTACACAACAGAACAAAAACTGCTTGAATGGAGAAACAAAATTCCTTAACAGCCACTATTGTAACGTTATGTCGATAACTTATTGCACAGATATATACGTATATATATATATTATTTTTTTTTCTGTTTGTTCTGTTTCCAGTTTTCTTTCCTTGCACCTGCTCAAAGACCTGATTTTAATAGTTTTTACTTATAATGAATAGTGCATTTGTTTAGTGGATTACAAGGGCCATTTTTTATGTGCTTTTTATGCTCTTCTTACCTTTCAATCATGTGAAGTTCTCAAACCGAATTGGGGGTTTAAGATGAATTAACAAGACAGATCTGACCTCTCTGCCTAAAATTTATTTCCCCAGCAAAACATCAAATAAATAAAAATTTAAATGTCTTAATTCAATCCAATGAACACAAAATACGACAAAATGGTCATCGTAAAGCTCTTTTTTTATTGATCATGTTATTTTTTTTCTCTTTTGTGACATTAGATGGTAGTTATTATCTGTGTATCCATGCTAATTATTAAAGAACTTGACAATACATACCAAATATTTAATCTCAAAGCTTTTTATTGTTTTGGGTCATGAATGCAGTTTTTAGCTACATTCCAGTGGGTCCACCCTGATTTTTTAAACCACAACTGGAATAACTAAACAACCTATTCATGTATTAATTACATTTACATTTAGGCATTTGGCAGATGCTCTTATCCAGAGCGACTTACATTTTTATCTCATTATACATCTGAGCAGTTGAATGAAGGTCTTGTTTGTAAGCGATCTGGCATTAACCAAAGCCATTGTGTTCTGGACCGAGTCGTTCTGATGATTTACTCCTCCTCTGTGGAGACATGAAAACAGGAGACCAGGCACCTGAGATGTGTGCGAAGGCACAACAGGTAGAACCCATTGATAGATGGGTTGCAATGAACGGCTTGCAATATAATGACCCCCGGGTAAAAGTCCAGAAATAAGGAACTGGTGGTGAGTGTGAGCCTTGAACCTTACCGATAAGCCTTTCCATTTTCCACAGAGCCTACAGAGTTTAGAACAGTGTGAGAATACAGTGGATTTTAGGAAAACATAACAAGCCCTTTACAGATGGGGAAATAGTAATGGAGTGCATGGAGGCTGCGTGGGAAACACTTTTGGATGGAAAAGAAGGACATGAACTGAGAGGAATGATTAAACAACCTCCCCTTTCGGCCGCAACAGCTACAAGAAGAGCTGAAATGTTAACACAGGGTGTGCAGTCACAACTTGATGCTGCTATTCAGACTGCACTTTGCATTGCTTTGGCAATTGATGAATCGACTGATATTAATGACAATGCCCAGCTTCTGGTGTACGTCAGATTTTACCATGCAGAGAAGAAAGATTTCATTGAGGACATCTTAGGTGTCATAGCACTTACAACACACCAGAGGAGAAGACATATACTTGGCCATAAAAGAGATGTTCACACAAAAAGGGATCAGCCTGAAACATGTTGTGTCCATCACCACTGATGGAGCACCCTCCATGATAGGAAAAGAAAAAGGAGCAGTGACTCGGATGAAAGAGGATAATGCAGACCTCTGCTCATATAACTGTATTGTCCACCAGTCTGTTCTGTGCTCTTCTCCTTCAGAAGGTTATGCAGAAGTTATGGATACAGATACCCTTTCTCAGGGCATCCTCATCATATCAGCATCGCCTTCTTCGGGAATTCCTAGCAGAAATTGATGCGAATGCAGATGACCTACTGCTTCACTGCAACGTAAGATGGATGAGTAAAGGAAGAGTGCTACCATGATTCTGGGCAATTAGAAATGAAATAAAACTGTTCTTGGCACAACTAAAGAACTAGAAGGCAAGATATGATATTTTTCTTAGTTTTTAGAAGATGAGAGGAAAATAAATATTATGGCCTACCTTGTTGACATAACTCCACACCTAAATGACCTCAACTTAAAACTACAAGGCAAGAACAACTCTGTGTGTGATTTGGTAGCAGCTGTCCAGTCTTTCCGGAGAAAGCTGGACATTTTCAAAGAGGATCTTAAAGAGGACGGCACACATTTTCCTGCACTCAAACAAATCAGTGAGAGAGATGCTTTCTCTCATGTGGAGTTCATACAGATAAACTAATCAAAAACTGATTAGAAACTTCAGGGATAATTTTGAGAACTTTAGCCTTGGAGACCAGCTTCTCCTTTGCATTCAGAATCCATTTCTGGTAAAAAATTTAATTACATTTTCACAGGAGGCAAAACTGTGGGCAGATGTGGGACAGCTACAAATGGATCTTGTTGATCTCCAAACAAATATGGCATTAAAAGAGCAGTGTGGAGGTTGTGACCCTGCCACCTTCTGGATACAGACTGTTCCAGAGGCTATTTTCCCTGGACTTAGAAAAGTGGCACTGCATACCTTGAGCATGTTTGGTTCAGCATTCTCAATATTTAACATTTTCAAAAGTAAATGCAGGTCAAGAATGACCAATGAGCATTTACATTCCAGTTTGATAATTGCATTGACCCTGTTCTGTTCTGTCCTTTATGTTGCCCCAATTATGTTGCCCCTTTATGTTATGACCCAATTCCTCCCAAGATTCAAAGTGTTAGCTGAAAAGGTCAGAGCCAATTTCTCCCACTGAAGTTTTCAATCAGAGAACATATACAAATACAATGTCCGGAACTAGGACATTTTATGCTTCCATCTTTAAGTTCAACTTAACAGGCAATTTTATTTAATTTTTATTTGAGGTTATTTACATTTTTATGCACTAAAAGGAACAGTCCTAATTCAGAGAATAAAAGGGTTCTTGTACTCATTTGTCTAACACTGGCACTTTTTTGCCTGTTTGAGTTTCTGAATGATATTTGTGGACGTTCTTTTACCAATGCAACTTAAAGAGAGCAGTGTTCAACATTAGATACAGTACACAGTAGTTAAATAGAGACACCACATGTGAATGAATATAAAATGCTATATGAGATTTATAATTTTTTTGAACGAGGAAGGTTTGCATTTATTGATTGTGATAATTTGTTAATCTCAGTTCAGCAGAAAAAAAAAGCACTTTAGTTTCCCTTTTAAGTTGTTAATGTTGAAATTAATTTATGTTCTGTGCAGATTTAGAGATGAAGGCATTTTGCACTGTTTCTTTCATCATATTTTTGTCAGACATTGTTACTGGTTTAATTAAATTATTTTGTACCAAAGCAACATGAAGGACAGAAGAGAATAGCATTAAAATGAGATCTAATTTGTAAAGGATGTGAATTTATGTCTGTTTATACATATGAAAAGACATGTTTATCCATGGGAGAACATATTATATTTTGTTCAATAAAAAATGTTATCTATACCTACAGCATCAGTGCCTGTTTTGGGTTGTCCGGACCTTAGCTGGTGAGGAGTGTTCATTTACCCGACCTCAAGCAATTTTAGTTGAAGACCCCTGCTATAAAGGGAGGTCAAATAATTTGGGTGGAGCAAGCAAACAAAACAAAATAGGAGAGATAAAATCACCGGAACTGACCCATGGACTCTTAAAACTGGGAAAGATAGTGCTAAAAGTAGTGGGAGAAAAGTGGTCAGAAAATCAATCATGAATGGAGATCAATAAAACGCTTGGTGAAATTTCATGCTAAAAAATAAACAGTAAAAACTATATGTTTAATAGTAACAGTAAGAGCATTTCCATACACACACACACACACACACACACACACACACACACACAGAGACAGACAGTGTGATGAGAACTCACAGGACTGGGACTAAACAGCTGTGTGTCCATAAGAAAACCTCTTGTTAGAGAGACTCATCATAAAATTGGCTTCAGTTTGTTAGGGAGGATAAAGATTGCATTTTGGAGCGATGGAAAAGGGTCATGTGATCTGATGAGTCCCAATGTAGCCTATACCAGAGTGATGGGCATGGTGGGAGAACATAGAAACTTCAGGGTCACAGACTCTAGGCAGGAATTGAACACTTGACCATAATAATGTTTTTTTTTTTATTCTTTTTTTTTTATTCATTTTTTTTTTAAACAATGCCTCAGTAAATTATCAATGATGAGGATAATTCAACAAAACTCCATTTTTGTTAATAGTCTGTTTAAAATATGAATTCCATAAAAAAATATATATGTGAAAAAGAGAACCTATTGCTGAGGAATCACTGATCTCTGTCATTTTATACTATATTTTAGGTTTACTGAACAGAATAAAACACAATGTGAATAGATTCTTAATGTCCCTGTTTACCATCCAGTCCAGTAGGGGGCAGTGAAACACCCAAGTAATAGACAAAGGAGAAGAAGAGCTGAAGACGTTGTGCCACTTGGAAAGCCTAGTTATCCAGCTAAGCTAAAACAATCTCTACATTTAGCTGTTTCTACCTGC
>JAOVVA010150997.1:0-10184 GCA_028565275.1 Leiocassis micropogon | reverse complement strand
TATATATATACACACATATATATATATATATCGATTCTTCCTGTAAGGAGATTCAACATTTATGGAAGGAGTCGTAAGTGTCAGAGGTTGGATGAATTCGTGCTTTGCAGTTTTCTGGTTTTCTGTTAACATGACATACAAATTTTTTTTTTTTGTCTTTTTTTTTTTTACTTCAGTTCATTGTTTAAGCTACAACACAACATCTACAATGGTAAAACTTTGGTATTTGCCTCTTTGCTCTCGGTGTGTCGTCTAAGCATGTTTTGTTCTCATCAGCACTTATTCACTGTCCATTTGTTGGGTGTTAACATTTCTATTCTTATGCATTTCCTGAATTAAAAATCACCTCAAGCGTGAAGTAAACAATATCAAGAGAAGCAGAGGCAAGTTTTGTGGACCGATTATTAAGAACCGAAGCGTAGCATTTATAATTACAGTCAGAATTGTTGTGCTTGACTTTTTAAATCTCCTTCACACTCTATGGTTTAAAAACACAAGGCTAAGCAAAACTATTGCAGCGTAATAAATAAATATTACTCTGTTTGTTTGTTCATCGGGAAACTCAGCCTGGATTTTCCTGCATCCTGGATTCTGCTTTCAATGTGGATATAAAGAAAGAAGAGATTGTTTATAATTCTATATACAAAAAAAAGAATGTATCTTTAGGGCCGAAGTCCTATGACGTCATAATGTGTGAAAGGTTCTCTTGTTAATGCATTGATGTTTACAGAAGACATGAAGCACAGTAATAAGGTGATAAGACTTTTAGATTCCATTAAACATTTGAATGGTACAAACGTTTTAAAGAAGGCTGTACGGCCGTGAATGACGGTTCTGGATGAGGTGGCTCAGAGCTCACTGCAGTCATTCTCGTGAACACTGCAAGGAGTGGACCACCTGATACTTGAAAATTGACAGATAATTTGTCACCATCTTGCAGAAGAGACGCATCTGTGTGTGTGAACTGTACACACAATACATTTACATGTACTGTAAGCATCTGGCCGACACTCTTATCCAGACTACTTTTAAAAAGTGCTTTGAAGTTTACGTCACTGGAGAAATACTTACACTGGGTTACTACTGGAGGAGAAACAAATACGTCTTAAGTTGTCATTTAAAGATTATCAAAGACTCAGCTGTACAGACATCTAGAGGAAGTTCATTCCACTACATACTGTAGGTGTCAGACTCTGTAGGAGTCACAATATCTTTCTTGATGCCTGAGAGATGGTGGGACCAGATGAGCAGTGCTGGAGGATCGGAGGGAACGTGGTGTGATACTAGCGCTTATTCAGGAAGGGAGTTATTGCCACATCCCCATACATGACCTTGCTCCAAGCTATTTAGACGTTTAACAATTAAAGGACGCCGGTGTTTCAGACGTGAAGCAGGCAGTCCGATCGTGGCTCCGACGTACTAAGAAACTATTCTACCTTGATGGTGTCCAAGCACTAGTGAAACACTGGGATAAGTGCATTAGTGTAGTAGGGGATTATATAGACGAATAATGGGGGTTTTTACTCTCACAACTGTGTTCTGTTATTCTGCACAATCAAAGGTCCTGGTGTAACTTGAACACCCCTTGATAATCATATAAAATGTACACTTTCATAATTTAAAATAGTGTTTAGGATGTAAGCAAGAAGGCATACAGCCAGGGAAACCAAATTGCAACAAATCGGCAAAATGACTAAACTTAAAACTTGATAATTCATAAATTACACTAAGAGTGAACATTAAGTCATGAAGATGTGCTATCATCAGTTTATTGAGCTAGTAGTAGAGCCAGACCTTCAATATTTTTAACCTACTATGTTTTATACATTAAAGGCATAAACAGAAAAGGTCACATCACTAATCCCTGCATTTATTTTTTAAGACTTTCAGTAAGGCAGTGCTTAATAATCATAAAATGCTACTCTTAAAACACACAATACTAAAGCCTTTACAAAGTTTAAAAGACTAATAAAAATTGACACTTTTTAACACTTTTTCAGCATTTGGAACACTGCACGCTTTATTTGCAAGACTTGTACACCTGGTCACACATGCAGCTATTAAGTCACACAGGTTAAGAGCTTCAGTTAAGGTTGATATGAGACACCAAAATAAGGAGAAAGTGTCATCTTCATGACGTATCCACCACTAATTGTGGATCTAAATATTAGAATCAGATGGGTAAGTGACCGCTCTGTGGGAGAGATTAATGGAACATTGACAGATTAGTTTAAAGTATATTGTAACTCATATATGCACTTTTTACAACCAAGAAGAGCAGAAAATCTTCACAGCAAGCACAGTATATTAATTGTTGAGGTGGATGGGCTACAGCAGCAGAAGACCACATTTGGGTCCACTCTCGTCTTGAACAGGAATCTGATGCGATCATGGGTGCTGACTTACCCAAACTAGACAGAAAAAAATAAGAAAAAGATAGAAGGAGACAAAAAAAGTTTTTTTCTAGTTTTCAACGGTTTGAGTGAGTTCATCTTCTTTTCTTCCTTCATGTCTACCTTCATTACATCATGCATTATATTCCTCCTTCCTTACTTACTTATTTTCAGATTTCTATACAGTCCATTGTGTGTATAGTGTTTGGTGCAAAAAAATAAAAGAATAAAATAAAATAAACAATAAAAACTGTTTTATTACATTTCATGCATCCATATACACTCAAAGATTAGTCCTAAATATTAAGGAGAACTTGTCTTCCAACAGCCATTAAACTTTCAAATACAGTTGAATACCAGGATCTACCCAGATACATTTCTGTAGCAGCATAGAGTAATGATGCTATCAGGCAGTAATAACAGAACAGAATTGTCAGTAATGCAGTACGTACTCTATTAGTGATGGTGCAATTCACTTTTACCCACTTACTCATTCTATATACTGCCTATCTTGTACAGGGTTGCGTGAGGCCTGAGGTTTATCCAGGGGGATTTGGGGCACAAGATATATAAAATATTGGGGAGCCAATCCATTTTAAGGGATAAGTATGCACACACACAATTACTGACAACAGAAAATAGCACACTCATACTCATGCAATTAGCATACTCATACTCATGCAATTAGCATGCATGCATTTGGACTGTATGAGGAAATCGGAGTACCTTGGAGAACATGCAAACTCCACGCAGACAAACCCGAAGGTAGGACTCGACCCTGGAGTGCTAATCACTATGCTAGCATGCTACCCTAGTTTAATTCAATTTATTTATCTTTAATGTTATTCAATTTTATTTGCATAGCAATTTTAACAATGGGCATTATCTTAATGCAGCATTACATAATAAAAATAAATAAATAAATATACAGTGAACCTTGGATTGCGAGCACACAACCCAAAAATGTTTATATAAACATGAATAATACAAAATATTAAGTAAAAATAAAACAAATTAGCCTGCACTTTACCTTTGAAAGGATGAAAAAATGTTCAGTGAGACCGAGCATGAGAGACGATTATCCACAATACTGCTTGTATTTCAAGACTTTGCTCGTTTACTGAGTTCAAATGTATTTAAAATTTTTGCTTGTTTTTCAAAACACTCGCAGACCAAGGTACACACAATCCAAGGTTCCACTGTATACAGTGTATATATATTATATATATATATATAATGTAAGGAAAAAGCTGTAAATTATTTCTATGAGTTTGTTCATGATGAGCAGGCCAGGCGTGATGGAACCAAGGAAAAACAGCAGCAGCCCGAGGCCTCTATGCGATGAGAACTCCAACCAGAAGTGGGGGACCAGAATGTGTCATGTCTAGAGGGAAGAAGAGTGAATAGGTAAGATTTGCAACTTTACAAAAAAAGACAAAAAACTTCCATGCGTATATCCTTTAAGCTATAATTTGATTTGGGATGCTGTCAATCCTGTCTGTGTGACTGTAACTTTCACTCTTTATGAATAATGAACCTGCTTGACTGAGCACCTTGTCCAGAGAGGAATTATAGATAAAAGAACTGTAGTTTTTGAATTAGTAAAGTGCTCCAATATAAGAGAATAAAAAGTGAAGACTCTGACGGACAGAGCAGAATACACAACGCATTTGGTTCAATTTTAAATAATACAGCATGGCAGAATAAAAAAAAAAAAGAAACTTGTATTAGAAATGCTCTTTGTTCATATCATTCTGTGACTGCCACATTTTGTTCCATCTCACGCTGATACCGCTGACATTTCACCCGCTGGGTGTTTTTCTGTGGTCCAGAAAACGGATATACATAGATATGAATATTTGAAGCTTTTATCGATATACTGTACAGATACATAAACAGATCCACCAGCATTGTTTACGGTGGCAGTTTTATAGAAACATTTAATTGTAGGGTTATTCATTAATTCTTACTTTCGTTGACTTTTACTGACCGTGCCCATGGCAATGACATTGCCTCACGCACGATTTCCTTTGTTCCTGAACCTCTTTCAAGAGGACTCTGTAAGGATCTATTCATAAATATTTAATAACGCTCCTGGCATACCACCTAGAGTGAAAATCAATGCTGCACTAATGAACCTGAATACATGCTTTGTTTTCTTTAAAAGAATAATAATGAAAAAATTCCAGCACACCAATGGGAGACCGAAGCTCTCAATGGGTTATCCATATCAAACGGAGACACTTCACTTCTCTGAACTGTGTGTAATCAATTCTTAACATCAGTACAATGTCTTGGGCCCCCATCACACTGCGACGAAGTCTATGACATTCCCACTGCATCCAAAAAGTACTGTAGCTTCATTTACCTTAATTCTTCATCCAAGAACGTTTTGTGGAACCAAGAGCAACAGCCCCCCTAGGGGCCATGAGAAATATACTTAGTATGATACATGGAGCAAGAACGAAGACTTGGGCTGATTTCCTTCAAGACCAGATTGTAGAGTTGTGCAGCAAATCAGTGAGAGTTGTGCAAGGCGATTACACAGGATGACACGCCCCTAGACTATATAGTTATAAACATGAATGAAATGGATAAATTACTGTGTGTATTTTTTATTACTCCGCTTGGTTGATTCTGCAATCAGTATACAGTATGTTTACATAATAGGACATACAACTCAAACACATGTTATAGAATTATTGACTAGACTTTAGCTTCTCAACTATATTCATATATACTGTGATCGGTCTGTTTAATTATATATATTTTTAACTACAGTGTTTTCGGTACATTCTGAATAGTTACAAGATAAAAGAGGTAAAAAAAGATAGCAATTAAATGATCTTGGAGAACTTAGAGTGGTTATGAAAGGTGTGCGCACTCATGATATACTGTAGAGGAGAAAGCTAAAGTACACAAGTGAGTCCGTCTGGAAAAAGAACGTGTTACATTTACACTTGATTCAAGTGCTATATTTCACATCACATGCCACCTACTGACATACCAGCCACAACCTCAGACTCCAATTACACACTGTTAACCTCAACTAATTACTGATCACAGTCACCTGGATTCAATTACACACATATAATACATAAAGAGCCTTGTAAACACACCCTGACTATGAAATATACGCTTAAGTGTTTTTACATTTATCAAAACAAAGCCTTGCTCTCTGCTGGTTTTTGATATTTTTCAGGTTTATTGGTTTCATGATTAAAGGCATTCACATTACAAGCCTGTAATGAATCTAATCAGATTTATTTTTTTTTACCCTAATGTAACACAGATCTGATCTTTTTTTTTTAGGATTGTCTGAATACACAAATCTAATGCTTGTCATCAGTCAGCACCAGCATCACAGGCGTCTGTGTTTCATCCATCTTAGGGATCTCGATACATACTACCTGCTTTCCATTCTTATCTGTGATATCTCTTTTAATCTGATCTGATGGGGAAAAAATAGAATTATACAATGTGGCTCATAATGTAAATATAGCTATAGTCTTCACCTAGTTCATGTTGTCCATGGATCAATTATTTTTTATATGTGTACTAATCTGCTTACTGATTATACTATCATTGTCACCTTGCACCTTGAGGGTTGAGGGTTCGATTCCCGCCTGGGTCTGTGTGCATGTAGTTTGCATGTTCTCCTTGTGCTTGGTGGGTTTCTTCCGGGTACTCCGGTTTCCTTCCACAGTCCAAAGACATGCAGATTAGGATATTCCATGCTAGGACATGCAGATTCGGCATTCTCTTAATTGCCCATAGTGTGTGTATGAGTGTGTGAGTGTATGGAAGTGTGAGTGTATGGAAGTGTGCCCTGCCATGGAATGGCACCCTGTCCAGCGTATACCCTGCCTTGTCCCCTAAGTGTCCTGGGATAGGCTCCAGGCCCTCCCACGGCCCTGTGTACAGGATAAAATGGTATAGGTGATGAGTGAGTGTCTATTAGTGTCTTTAACTGCTGCCATGACAGAACAGAGAAAACTGCATTACTTCAATCAGAGTAATTATGGAACATATTGTTGCAGTTAACCAAATTTATACTTTACTGATGCTAAGTTTATAAATATTGAGGAAAGACTTACAGTGTGAGATAAAGTACATTTCCCATCACCCTTCTTCTTTCAGCTGTCCTGCTCGCTCACCACACAAACAGAAATGGCCAAATATTTTTATTCCAAATAAAACTACCCGCTCTTCAATAGTGCTTAATATTATTAGATCTATATCTGAGTGAGAAACAAATACAATTTATTATGTTAATGCTGTTTATATTGGCTGTAATCTGTTTACTGCCAGTCTTGTGCGCAGATTGTGTACATGTGACTCGCGGTCTTTGAAACACGCTACGCTCCTACTGTAGATATTCTAAGCAGCTTCTCGCTTCTTGCCTAATGAATAAAATGTTAGGATTTAAAATGGCCTTTTAATACACTGCAGTTTCCCCTTTTTGCTTTTTCATTCAAAATGGCATTGAACTCAGTTTAAATATAAGTATATTGCCGGATGTCTGTTCAACCCAGCATCTCAATGATACATGCTTGACTGGTCTCTCTGTACATCCCCACTATATCTTCTCACTTTCCTGTCCATTCTGTCTTCTGTTTCCTCCATTGCTTCTGTTCTTTGCAATATCTTTTGCACTGTCTAATACATATTTGTTACAATGTATTATGACTGCAGTCACTGTAAAAGTTTTAGGATTGAAATTGCCATGAACAATTTTGTGCATACAACTGAATTAGTCATGAGTTGGTATGTCATATGAACTATAATAAATTTTCTGTCATGTGAAAGTGCTTGTAAAGCCAAGCCTTTACTAGACCAATACTTTATTCATCATATATACATTACTGCACAGGGAAATTCTTTATTCTTTGTATATCCAAACTACAGGCAACTGGGTGGAGCTGGGGCTTGAACTGCTGACCTCCTGATCAGTAACCCAGAGCCTCATCACAATAAGCTACCACTTTGCCCTTGTGCAAGTTGTTGCTATAGAAACATTTAGAACATATTAACAACTGACTTATTATAGACCTACAATTTGCAGGTGCACCACTGTGAAACCCTGGGTCTTGTCTGCTTTCTGGTTTTGCTTATTGGTTTTAGTGTTGAGTGTGTTACATTTCCATGTGAAGTAGATTTGAAGGGGGCTTATTATGTAAAATTAACTTTACAACATTCAGTAGGGTCTCCAGTGTGTGTACAGTCAATCAAACAAACAACCAACCAATCAAACAAACATACTTTATTATTATTTTTTTATAAAGTGAAAAATCTATGCTTTTTGACCTTTTTTTCTATATTATTGGCCCAGGCTTAAACATGCTAATCAGATTTTGTCCTATTGTGACCTCATATAAGTTGATCCCTCCCCCTGGCTCGCTGATGCGGAGCACTTTTGGACAAGAAGTGAAATAGAGTTTGAGGTTTTAAAAATGTATTATCTGAGGTGTCTTTTAGCTGAAGTATATACACTTTGAGGGAGCTCTGAGATGTGTGTTTAAAAAAAAAATCAAAAATGTGTGCAATGTGGTTTAAGGAAGCACACTATATACAATACTTAGGGCTAGTGGTTGAAAATTGGTTTATTTTTTTAAAAAGAAAATCATGCAAATTAATGTTGTTAGGAAACCGACAGCTTGCTGCACTGTCAGTGTCATGACTTTACTGAGAACAATCTCTCAAATCTTTCGGATCCTATGTGCTCATTAGTGGTCGATTGATGAAGAGAGTAAAAAAGGCTGGCAAAGTGTCTATAGGAATAAATGGACTGCAGTCAGTAAACAGTGCAGTTTAAGCACCTCAGGCATCACGGCTTTACATCAGTGTCTGTCATCCATATGAACTTGTGTTATGGCCAAAGGTGCTTACAGCTACAGGGATCCAATTTGTATCGACAAACACATTTACCAAGAAGTATTGCTGAAATAAAGAGTCGTATTATGCTTGCGAGAACATGTTTAAAAAGCTAACAGCAACATACCGCTGCCGGAAAAGAGATATTCAGCTGACGGGATCAAATCAGATGAAAAAAAAAAAGAGGCAACACGCATTAGTCAGAAGTTTGTTTCAGGACTCTAAACATTGTCCAAATCATTGGGTTTGGTAAGAAATAGTCTAAAAGCCCAAGGTTGCAAGTCGGTTGATCACAGGTCTGTTGAGACTAGCAAGCAGGGTTGATGAAGAACTGCATTATGTCTAGTCTAGTGTTTACTTTTCATCTTAGAAACTTTCCACTTCCTAATTTTTTTAAAGCTCTGCTGAATGTCTAAGCACGGCTCAGCGATGCATATCTTTCTCTTCCCAAAGCAACAGCAGCACCAGTCGGAGGAGGGTGGTAGTGGTGATGGTTGAACATGGCAGGACTAATATACCCTTAGAAATCACTACACAGCAGGTTGTACTGAGCAGATCCCAACTTTCAGATGTGGATATCTACTTGATCAAACCTAGCTGAGGTGCTATAGCAGTGTCGCAGCCGCAGGGTGGAAAAGTGGCTGTTCTCATAAAAGCCAAGCTGTATTTTTGATGCTTTAGATTTCAGTCTTCGGTTCAGGCAGATGGTTTACTTTGGGTTTTAAACATAATGTGAATTTTATTAGCCAAACTATTGTTGTTGTTTTTTTTTTTTATTCCTTTATCCCTTAGAGGTGAAAACCTCCATTTATTTTTAATACCAAGTTTAACAGTCAATAAAATGTCATGGGAAGAGGTGACAGTTGTAGACAGGTAAATCAATTACAAAAAAATAAGTAAAAAAAATTAAGTAAAATAGCTGGTGCAATAGAAAAAGTGTTGCAAGATGTTAAAATGTTCCAAGGTGGCAAATTATTTGCTGTGCTACCTGTGTGGGAGCATGTCAATCACAGCAACCATTGGGTGTCTGTAAGATCATTTATGTAGAACAATAAGGAGATCACTTTTCTTTTTTTCGCGCTTTACCGTACTTTGTCCTGAGCTTTGTATAAACAAGAGCAGCATGTGTAATCCCTCACCTCTTCTGATTGCTGGCTGTCCCTACTGATACAGAGCTCAGCCATCCAACAAATCTATACAGTCAGTCTCTGTCTTGTTTTTCTCTGACGACCCCAGATTCTGTCTCTAAGCTAATCCTGAAATCCAACTCTTCATCCTGTCACCTTGATCCTGCTCCTACTTCTCTCCTGAAACTTTGTCACTCTGCCATTTCTGCACCTATTTCTCATTTCATTAACGCATCTCTTACCTCTGCTTCATTTCCTCTGCCACTAAAAACTGCTGCAGTTACACCTGTGCTCAAGAAACCCAACCTTGACTCCTCAGTTTTATCTAACTATCATCCCATTTCTAATTTACCTTTCATATCCAAACCTTTTGTACTTTTGTACCTTTTGTACCTTTCATACTGCTTTCATACTGCTTTCTGGTGATTCTGGTTCCTTGTCTATACTGCTGCTACTTGATTTGCTTATTTCTCGTTTCTCTGGTCTGGGTATCTCTGGTCTGGGTATCTCTGGTACTGCTCTTTCTTGGTTTTCTTCCTATCTCTCGGATAGACAACTTTATATTAAGGATTAAGGATATGTTAAGGATTTTCGATCGCCCATCGTCCCCCTGAAGCGAGGTGTTCCCCAGGGATCTGTTCTTGGCCCACCATTATTCACAATTTACATAATCCCACTCGGTCTGATCCTTCAACGTCATGGTCTTAACTATTACTTTTATGCCGACGACATTCAACTTTATTCTATCTGTACACCTACTCCATCTGCCCAAATTGACAAAATCTCTGCT
>JAOVVA010150966.1:0-10185 GCA_028565275.1 Leiocassis micropogon | reverse complement strand
AAGTTTTGGAGCTAAATATGAAAATGCCCTGCCCCCTTTTGTAGATTTTAAAATTCTGGGAATTACCAGAAGTCCGGAGTTTTGTGCCCAAGTTAAATGCTTTATCATGTACTTGTCTGCTTAATTATTTTAGACCTTTATTTATAACTACATGATTAATGAAAGCATAAAAACACACAGAGACCTCACTGCAACATAAAAGGGCTTTAATCTGATTTACCTCCTGAACATCAGCACATTCAGTGTTATAACACAGAAGAGATATGAATATAGACAAGCTCAATATACAAAGTGTTTTAGACTGTGTGTAGACCTAAAGGCAAGACATTAAAAGTAGTAATAATGTAAAAAAAAAAAAAAAAAAAGCAACTAATTTTTGAAATTTAGAAAATTTATTTGATGTTATTAAATGTAAAAATTATTTTTAATTAGTAATGGGAAAGAATGTAGAATTTCATAAATAAAGCTAATTTAAAATAAAAAAAAACTTAAGATGTAGTATATCATAAAGTCACATGAACTGATATTGGCAAAACAAGTTCTTAAGGTATACTATAAGTTACATGACATGATTGTGCTGGGAGGGCAGAGCTTAAAAAAGCCTTTGCAGTGCATTTAAAATAGTTCTTTATTTATTTAGATTAAAATTGTTGTTTCTACTTAAAATGTGTGGCTTTAAGTTTTGGAATTTTTTGGAAAGTTTTGGCTAATCAAAAACTGATTATTAAAGAAGCAATGTATTGAAATGTATCATTTATGGAAAAATCTATATGTCATCTAAATAGACTATAAATATGGTTTAAACATGAACTAATATTGGCAAAATACATGCAGCTCCTTTCAATGTAGTATTAATTAATTTTGCAAGTTAGCATAAGATAGCACAAATTATCAAATCACAATTCACAAAACAGTTTTCATTGGTTAAATACTATTTAATTGTAATCTTTTACATGCACATTGCTCATTAGATGACTTAAATGACTTTTTTTTTTTTTTGCAAAGGGAAATTTTCTAATAAAGCAGATTTGGTTAGATTTTCAGATTTGGTTAGATTTTCTCATAAAGCAAGTTGTGGATATGTGTCATTTACAAATAACAAACAAAAATAGAAAAATCCTATTTCATACAACATCAAATTATAAATAACTATAATTTAATCAGTTTAATTTGCTGCATTGTTAGCGATAACACCCAAATAAGTGTGCAGTGTTGCATTATTTGCATTATATGATTGAACATCTTTGTTGCAATTTCAAGCTGCTCTTCATGATAGCATATTAAATGGAAGCCTTTGCAATGGCTGCCCATACAATTTATGAACTCATATTATGCTCATATACTTAAATGCATATAATTTAGTCTTACATATATATAATAAATCAACATATAGTCAGCTGGGCAGGGATTAGAAGATAATAGAAGTTATATGCTTTTAGTTTCCTGTCAGGTAGAAGGATTTTTTTTTTTGTAAGAGCGTAAAAATCGCTTGTCGAATTTCCCTTGTTTTTAACCCATAAATTAGTGGGTTAAGAATTGGAGGAAAGATAACAACTGAAACACCAAAGGCTTTTCTTAAGTGTGGAGACACTGATTCAAACCTGTGAGAAATCAATAGTAAGAATGTGTTAACTTCAAAACTCAGAAAAACTACCAAATGTGTCCCACAGGTTTGCATTGCCTTACTTATAGATTGTGTCTGTTTTGTAGAAATACAGGTAATTAGTATTTTGATATATGTTATTGATACAATTAGTATGGAAGAGCCTTGTATTAGGGCTATAGTAAACAAACCATAGTAGTTCACCACTCTAGTATCATCACAGCTTAGTTTCAGTAAAGATGGATTATTACAGTAAATATCAACTATATTGGTCCTGCAGATTTTTTTGCTTAATGTGAGTATGAATAAAATCCCAATGATTGAAAAATTTATGGACCAGCCTAAAAAAATAAGTCTGACCAATGTACCTTGTGTCATCAGATTATGGTATCTCAAAGGCTTGCAGATGGCAACATATCGGTCATAAGCCATTACACTAAGAAATAAGAGTGATCCACCCCCACAGAGGTGAATAAGAATGCCTTGCAAGGCGCAGGCAGGGTAGGAGATTTCTCTAGTCTGCGACAATATACTAGTAGCCAGCTGAGGGTAAAAAGCTGTAGATGCGGTTATGTCACATATGGACAAATTAATCAGCAGTATGTACATTGGCTTATGCAGATCTCTTTTTATAATAATAGTCACAAGTAACATTGACTGAAAAAACAAAATTAAACAGTATGTGGAGATGCAAATAATTAATATAGCAAAAGCACTAGATGGTGATATGTCCATTGATTCCATTGTCAGAATTGTCATAAAACGTGTTAAATTTGAATAAAAAAGAATTGTGTCCTCCTCCATTGTAGCGTCAAGACTGAGGAAAGAAAAAATGAAACACAGCTCAAGAATTTAACATGGGAAATTTTTGTGCTTTCTTACCTAAAACATGCTGATAAAACAAAAATAAGCATTGATGATAAAAGAAATAAGCATTTTGCTGATCTTTTTAGTAAAAGGACTTCAGCTTTGTAAAATCCCAAAACTGAACATAATTGAGTCAATAGAAAGTCGTTATCATTACTCAGCATCCACTTAGAGACTTGCTATATTTGTATTGCTCCACATTGGGTTTATAAATCCCACTTGTTGATGGGACTATTGGTTTGAGATAAATCCTTTGAGCTTTGCAGTTAATAGTGGTGTGTGAAATAGAACCAGTTAATGGGACATGAATGTACAAGACTATATTTTTGGAAATCTATTTGAAATCATAGGATATAAACATCAGGTATTTTGCATGCAGTTGTATACTCTGCCTGGCCAAAATGTATTTATAGCCACTGCAGCTGTGTACAGTGGACATGGAAGTATGGAAGTGGGGGCTGAGTATCCAGTCTACCTATAAACCATACTGAAAATGCCCCCCACACAGAGCAGGATCAAAATGGTCATGGCAAAATCCAAGACATGATGTTGCCAGACAGGCTCAGATCCAGGCAGAGACATAAGTATCTGAGTAATACAAGAAGATGATGAGATTAGTGTTGTAGCATAGTAATGGCGTGAAAAACGTATTTCATAAATATAAGTTTAGATGTAGATAATATGTAGATAATATTACCAGGATAGCATTCTTTGAAAAAATAGCTTTTATCACCTCTAGGTTGGAATATTGTAACGCCTTACTATCAGGTTGTTCAACTAGTTGCATAAATAAGCTTCAGTTTATCCAGAATACAGCCACAAGAGTCCTCACTAGAAGAAGATAAAAGCACATCATCCCTATTTTATCCACCCTGCATTGGCCCCGTGAAATTTCGCATTGATTTAAAAAAATTACTTTTGACATACAAAGCATTAAATGGTCTTGCGCTGTAGTATCTGAGTGAACTGCTAGTGTTTTATGATCCGCCACGTCTACTTCAATCTAAGGTTGCAGGCTGCTTGTCAGTACTACGTATTATGAAAACTATAGCTAGAGGCAGAGCTTTTTCTTACAAAGCCCCAAAGTTTTGGAATAGCCTTCCAATTAAAGTTCAGGACTCAGACACAGTCTCTGTGTTTAAGTCTCTGTGTCTCTCTGTCGACTATACATGTCGCTCATGAGCTGCCAGTAATCCAGATCACCTCTGCCTTCTGGACCTGTCTGACTTGTCCTGGTGCCCCGCTTCTGGTTGGAGATCTTGTCGTGTGGATGCCCCGTGTGGTCTGCCTGGTATGCGTGTGGTGACTGGGGACGGTTCCACTTTTCCACGAAGATGATCCTGGCCTCGGCTGATGCTGACAGTTGTTCTCTGAGAACTTGTGACTGCAGTCGCTCGATAGTTCAGGACTGGAGTTTCCTACAGTCTACCTGAGGCACCAATAATGAACTGGACTTAATATTAACTCAAACACATCTCCTACTGAACTTCCAGCCTTTTAACACATAGTATGACTGTATATCAATATATCCGTTATCACCCAAATGAGGATAAGTTCCCTGTTGAGGCTGGTTCCTCTCAAGGTTTCTTCCTACTGCCATCCCAGGGAGTTTTTCCTTGCCTCAGTCGCAGCATATCTTGGCTTGCTCATCAGAGACAATCTTATCATTTTTATTCATACACATTCACATTTCATACAAAACAAATAATTATTTTGATTGTGTAAAGCTGCTTTGCGACAATGACAATTGTGAAAAGCGCCATACAAATAAAATTTAATTGAATTTAATGAAATTAGACATTTAGTAGAATCAACCAATGGGAAGAGAAGATATGCAACTTTTTAATTTAAATGGAAAATGCTCTTAAATGATAAAAAAAGAAAATTGAAAATATCATATCATTAGTTCATCTCAAAATTCAACAGATGACACTGTACATTTTTAATACGAGTGTGCATTTGAAATCTACTTAATAAATGTGATCGTCTCGGGTTACTTTGCTGTAACCCTGTTCCCTGAAAAAGCGGGAACGAGATGCTGTGTGAAAACGCTATGGGAGCGTCTCTTTGTTCCCCGGTTGTGAAGCCTGTGTGTGGTCACCTCGGTCAGGTGATGTCATCTGATAAGGTGCACCTGCAGGTTATAAATAGGACTGAACCGGAAACGTCCTCAGGTCAGTTTTTGTCTGAAAGGACTTCCAGTCACGCAAGCAGTGCGACATTGGAGCACAGCACGCAGAACCTGATGCGCTAGTGCAGTCCACCCTGACGATTTATGTACAAGACTACGTAGTTATGTACGTAGTGTTGGTCACCCGCACTAGGACATGGTAGCCTCTCAACTGCTGGAGGAAGTGTTTCAGGGCTAGAAATAAAGCCATCATTTCGAGGCAATTGATGTGCCATGCGAGAAGATGGCCTCTCCAGCTCCCTTTGGCTGGACGGCCATCTAAGACCGCACCCCAGCCCAACAGGGAAGCGTCTGTCGTTAGCGTCTTGCAACGACAAGACGCACCTAGAGTGGGACCCAAAGTCAGAAACCGGGGTCTGAACTGAGCTTTTAGCCACAATCTCATCTGCAGAAGGTCCAATGTTATCACCGTGGACGCAGCTGCCATGAGACCTAAAGATCTCTGAAAGTGATGAACAGTCACTTTTTGGCCTAGCTGGGTGTTGAAAATGGATGTGCCCGCATTGCGATCGAATCCCATGTGACACCCAAATATTTTGTTTTCTGAGCAGGAAAGAGAACGCTTTTTTGCGATAAAGAATCGAGATGAGCTAGGACGACATGCCAATGTCGAAGCGCTAGCCTCTGAGACTGAGCCAGAATCAGCCAGTCATCTATGTAATTCAAAATACGAATGCCCTGGAGTCATAAAGGAGCCTGGACTGTATCCATGCATTTTGTATATGTGCGGGTGACAGAGCTAGGCCAAATGGAAGGACCCGATACTGGTAAGCTTCGCCCCCGAAAGCAAACCTCAGGAACTTCCTATGTTGTGTCTATATGAAAATATGCGTCCTTCAGGTTGACGTCCTTCAAATCCTCTGGTTTGATTTGAGAAACATTCATTTTGACAGTCAACATTTTGAACCTGTACTTTCTGCGATAGCGGTTCAGCCCGCGAAGATCTAGATGTTTGGCATAATGAAACCTGTCAGGAAGTAACTGAACAACTAACATCTCGTTAGAGACCGGTGTTCAAGCTCCGCCACCACTGGTGTTTCGGGGAACACCCATCTCTAACGAGATGTTAGTTGGCCTCCTGGGTGTGCCAGGGAGAATACTTTATTTTCAGAAGGAATTCTACGCGCCCATTCCCTGGGGGGAGCCACCCCCACGGTCCTGGGCGCATGAGCGCAGATGATGGTCCGCAGGTCCGGCCTCTTTGAGGCAAATTGCGAAGCGCGACAAGCCCCACGCCAGTCTCTACAAATCAGAGGAGGACATTGGAGTGCCCAGTGCAGTAGCAAATCACTCATGCCTCACTGCGCAAGCTGGACCCACAAAGTCTGCTAAGGTTTGTCATTGCCATAGTACGTATGATATTTATATAAACCCATTTAGAGTGAGGTTCATGTAAATTTACCATTCTTTATTTGTTTATCTTCCGACAGTGTAAAATTACAAGCGTGCTCCAAAGCTTCCTTTGCCTGTTAGGGAATGCTGCAGACCATCAGGGAGTGTACGGTCCATCAAGCCCACAGAACAGAGCCAGACTGGAACTTGGCAATTCATGAACTGATGGCAGTCATTTCAATTCTGTTTGTAAGAGCAATCATGTGTCCCGTTGGTGCCATTGTGGATTGCTGGTCAGAAAACTTTCTGGTGCCAGTAATCAAAGAGACAATGCCCCGAGATAGATTCATTTCAATTATGCAACACCTTCGATTTGATGACAAGGACACGTGGGCAGAACGGGTGAAAACAGACAAATTTGTTGCAATCTCCGACATCTGGACACGCTTCAACAAGAACTGTGCTGAGAGTTTCACTCCAGGAGAACACATACCAAGGTTTGTTGTCCATTCACACAGTATATCACAACCAAGCCAGACAAATTTGGGATCAAGTTCTGGATGGCCACATATTTGAAGACCAAATATGTCTGCAATGCATCTCCTTACTTGGGAAAGGACCCCAGTCATCAGAAGGGAGAGAGGCTGGCAGAGAACGTGGTCATGAATCTGATGGATCCATTTTTGGATGATGGGAGAAATGTCACGATGGACAATTTCTTTACTCTACTGTCACTGTTGCACAGACTGCTGCAGCACAAAACAACGATACTGGGCACGGTGAAGTCCGGCGTGAACTTCCTCAACTTGCAAAAGACCGCACAGCGAGAGGTATTCTCCACTTCAGTGCTTAGAAGTGGCAGTGTCTCCTTGACAATTTATGCACCTAAAAAAAACAAGACTGTGTGTGTTCTAAGTTCCATGCACCAAGACGTGACGATCGGTGACGGCAGAAAGAGGAAACCCAACACGATAACAGACTATAACCACATGAAGGTATGTTAATGTGTGTATAATTTTACACCAGTGCTACAATGTTTTCTGATGTGTACTATACAGGCCTATAGAAAAAAGCACATATACTCATGACTCTCTCTCTCTCTCTGCTTTTACAGTGTGGTGTAGACGGGTTGGACCAAATGGCGCAGATGTATTCCGTAAGAGCAGCAACACGCAGGTGGGCCAGTAGCGGTTTTTTACAATATGCTGGACCTGCTGGCGGTGAATGCCTACATTTTGTACAAGGCATGTACAGGGTGGACAGGCAAAAGAAGATTGTTTCTGAGTCTTCTAGCTAAGGAACTCCGTTGCCGATTCATGCAGCACAAGAAAATATTGGCACAGAGGCAGGCTGCTGAAGCTGCTGCAACTGCTGTGCCAGGGACTGTACAGACAACACAGTGCCAGGTGCAAGAGAGCTGCAACAGGAATCGCAGCAGGTTTACCTGTGCAACATGTCAGAAATTCACCTGTGCCAAATGCAGGGACGATGGACACTGGGTCTGCAAACGCTGTAAAGTTTGAAACACTTGTGTATCCATTATCCAAAAATAAAACAGACTTGTGTATCCATATATTGTGAATGTGTGTCTTTTGTATTAACACAGCAGGCATTTCTGAAGGTTTCCATGTCACACACAAAGATTCGGCCTGCCTTGGTTTAAGCTAACAAATGCAAGTGTGCCAGGCCTCACAGGTAATGGGTGTCTGCACAACAAAAGCAAGAGAACAATGGAGCTGACGGCATGTTAAAAAACTCAGCAGGAGTGCTAGTAGGTGTGAGGTCCAGGGAATTTACGCAAATTTGCGCAGGCCTAGTAAATCTAGTGTTAACTTGCTGCCTAACTCTCATTTTGAATTAAGAAGTAGTTTTTTCTGCCACTGTTATTTAAATCACACACACACACACACACAGTGTTCTGTGAGTGAACTACTCTCTCTGGGCTTCTCTCTTTGACAACACAAAAACACAGATAAACGAAGTTGATAACAAGCCACGGGTGAAAAGCATTATGTGTCATCTGTATGCATGCTCAACCATGCTCCTGCTGCCACAATTACATTGATGAAAATCTACTGTACCTAAGTTAAGATTTAAGGAAACAGTGATTCAACATAAAAAATATAAGAAGTACTATTTGAATATCATGATAAGCTTAATAGCATTGATGAAAAAATAACAACAGCACTAGCCCATTAACTCCTGCGTGTACTTTAAATTAGCAAATGTAACATAACTACATCATGTCCCTTACAAAAAATAACTGCAGTTTTTTGGATAAAAATTATATTGCAGTTTTATGAAGTATGATGAAGTAAAATGCAGTACAATGCAGTTGAAAGGCAGTTGTATTAAAATATGATTCTGTACCTTTGTAGTTATTCAACAATTCATTGATAAAGTAGCCCTATATCAAGGTAATTAACTGCAATAATTGGCCTGCAGCCCTGTACTGTATTGCGGTAGCTATTATCCTAACTAGGTTATTCTATTATTATTATTATTATTATTATTTTAATATTATATATATTTTTTTTTCTAAAGTTATTGTAATATTAATGTATGATAGACTATTATTATTGTTTGTTCCTGACAAATACCATAAACATCCTATGCTAAGGATGCATTAATTAGTACAGGTTACTGGACATGTGAGGTCAGGAGACTTGAAATGTAGAGCATGTACAGCTTTCAAACATGTACGATACCATTAAAAAACCGGACTATCACAATATATTGATAGCTATAATTTTTATTGCTTGGTTCAGGAGATATAGGATTCTATTTTCTAATTTCATTCAATTTTATTACATTTTATTTGTATGGCGCTTTTCACATTTCGTCATTGTTGCAAAGCAGCTTTACACAGTCATAAGAATTATGGAAGTTTGTATGCAATGTGAATGTGTATTTATCAAAATGATAAGATTGTCCCTGATGAAAAACTCCCTGAGATGGCAATAGGAAGAAACCTTGTGAGGAACTAGATTCAACAGGGAACCCATCCTCATTTCGGTGATAATGAAAAGTTTTGCAGTCATACTGTGTGTTAGCTGTCCACCCCTCATTTGTGAATGCCAGTGGCTTTATCTTATTTTCAGGCACAGGCAAACAGAAAACAGATGGAAGCAGTGTGTTTTTTTCTTGATAAGTATTTGCTTTATTTGTTGTCTTTTGTTATAAGAATCTGAAAAACATCAAACTCCACACATGATACAAGAAAGCCTTCCCAGCCTAACAAACAGCAGCTGTCAGAGGCAAGTAAACCGAATTGATATTTTAATAATATTTGGCTTTCCATATATTATCAACCAGTAGTTCCAGGCCGCTGCCTCAGAAAAAAAAGGTTAAATAAACTTTAGAAATATTAGTCTGAATCTCTAAAGCCAATGCCGACTGCCAGAGTCGTCATCAAACTTACAATACCTTCTGAAATTTAATTTAATTAACAGGGTCGCCATTAAAAAATGGCAAACTCTTGCTATTATTTAGCAATAGTTTAGGATCTAATAATGACAGAAACAGATTGTTTCTCAGTAAAACATGTAAGGTTGAGTATATATGGAATGATTCCATTTTAATTATTCAAATGTGTTTTCTACACAACTCTTAGTGAATAATTTGTCTTGCTGTTTGCTTTTTATTTGTTTTCAACACATGTCAAGAACATATTTAAAGTACAGGACGGGGAGATGAAAGTGCTTATTCGAACAAAGTTGAAGAGTAAGGACAAAATTTGGAGGAGGCGTTAAACATCTCCAGGGTTCCAGCTGCTGAACACAGACTTGTAATAAATTCACATACATGCATATTTTTTTTCTTTGTTAATTTTTTGTTTGTTTGTAGCTCAGTCACATAAGGTTTTTTTTTAAAATATAAATAAGGGCATTAAGAATTAAGCTGATTGATGAAAAACGTCTTGGGTTACTTTGCTGTAACCCTGTTCCCTGAAAAAGCAGGAACGAGATGCTGCGTGAAAAACGCTATGGGAACATCTTTCTGTGTTGCCGGTTGCGAAGCATGTGTGTATCAAACAATATAATCTTGGCCTATATATATTATATTATATAGGTTATATATGCCAAATAATATAATCTTGGCATACATAACCTCGATCAGGTGATGTCATCTGATGAAGCGCACCTGCAGGTTATAAATAGGAGTGAACCGGAAACATTCCTCAGATCAATTT
>JAOVVA010150814.1:0-10190 GCA_028565275.1 Leiocassis micropogon | reverse complement strand
GAATGTGGAAATCTGATATTGAGTGCGGCTTACGGCACCACTTTGGGCCGTACACGCACTCACTAACGTGTTGACCACCGTGTTGACGATTCTCCATTTCTCAGAATCGCAGCAACCAAGTTTCTCGCTGACTCACTCATTCCTAATAAAGATTGCGCTGTGTTTCGATGACGTCATGTTTCATTCACTATATTCAGACTTTTCATTCAATATATTCAGACTTTTCATGAAAAGTCTATAGCTATATAGTGTGGCGTGGGCGGGGCGGCGGCTGACGACCAGCATGCCTTGCGGGAAGAAACGCTGCAATATAGTTCCATTCAATATATATAGAGTTTCATTCAATATATTCAGAATCCATTCAATATATATAGAGTTTATTCAATATATTCAGACTTTTCATTCAATATATATATAGAGTTTTCATTCAATTCTCTCATGAATATTTTCCTAAACGGCTTGCCATAATATATGTATATATATATATATATATATATATATATAGAGAGAGAGAGAGAGAGAGATCAGGGCAACATGCAGGATGGTCCAGAATTGCAACGTTATTGTCCTGGAAGAAGTCATTGTAAGGTGGGCATTGTGAACTGCAGCCTTGTTCTGTTGAAAGACCCAGTCATTACCACACAGATGAGGGATGCCTCAATCAAGAGGGATGCCTGCTGCAACATGTCCACATAACCAGCCACCGTTTGATGCCCCTGCAACTTGAAGCTCCATTTTTCCATTGAAGGAAAAAGCACCCCAGATCACGATGGAGCTTCCTCCACTGTGCCGCACTGAACATCTCCAGTGGGATCTGTTTGTCATGCCAGTATCGTTGAAAGCCGTCAGGACTATTCAGATTAAATTTTTTCTCGTCTGAGAATAAGAATTTATTCCATCTTTCAATGTCCCCTGTTTGGTGTTCCAAATAGGCAAGTTTGTGGTGTGGGAGGAGGCTTGGCTTTCAAATACGTTTTTTGTTCTTTAAGCCCTTCTCTCGCAGATGCTGTCTTATGGTTATTGGGCTGCAGTCAGCATTAAAAACCTTGACCCTTAATTTGGGTCAAGGATCAGCCTGTGTATTCGGATCCGTCGGATCATCCGGCTCAGTGCAGGTGAACTTTATTTGGGTCTACAACTTGATTTTTTTTGTCCCATAACTCTCAAGATCTTTTAAGAAATTTAAAATGACTGTCTTACTGCATCCAACCTCGGCAGCAATGCCGCGTTGCAAGAGCCCTTACTTGTGCAGCTCTGCAATCCACCCACATTCAACAACAGAAAGCCTTTTTGCTTTTGCCATCAGGAGATCATGATAGTGTGACTGTCTGAAGCACAATGACATTAAAGCCATATTTTTGCACAGATTTTAACTTTTAAAGGCTATGGTCTTAAACTTTTGATCAACTGATGACCAGTCTGCTTAAGTTTAAATGCAGTTTTCAATAAATTGCCTACTCTCTATTTTTTGTCTCAATATCTGAAAGCCAGCATGCTGGCTTAGTGGTTAGCACTGTTACCTACATTTTTTTAAACGATTGCTCCATGAGCAAGTCATGAAGGGTTTGGTGTGAGAAAATTTTACTCAACTCTTTTAACAGCTAAATAAAAATAAAATTAGTAAAATTAGTTTTTAAGGTTTACCATAACACAGACGAATTACAGAGAAAATATCTTGCAATGATTAGACTATTAAGAGCTTGGTTTACTAAGTATATGAAAAGCTTCTAACAGGTTTATCAATTAAATTTATATTTACTCATATAAATTTAAGAGTGAAGACACTAAATTATTTTAAATTGTTTCATGTTGTTGAGTCAAACTACAAAGCAGCACAAGAATGAGGAAGTTTAAATTAAGTATAAGTTGGATGGGATTGAATCACCATTGGAGCAAAGTTTCCTCTTTCATTCTTACAGATAGGTGTCAGATTCCTCTGAAAAATGTACAGTTAAACCTTGGATTGCGAGCATAATTCATTCCAGAAGCATGCTTGAATATAAAAAAAAAAAACCTCATATATCAAAGTGAATTTCCCCATAAGGAATAATGAAAACTCTGGTGATTCATTCCACAACCCAAAAATATTCATAGAAAAAAAATTCATTCAAAATATAAAGTAAAAATAAATTTAATTAACCTGTACTTTACGTTTGAAAAGAATCTTGAAAGAGCAGTGTTAGTTTATTGTGTGTGTGTGTGTTTGTGTGTGTGCGTGTGTGTGCCTGTGTGTGTGTGTGTGTGTGTGTGTGTGTGTGTCTGTGAAGCTGAAGTAAGTTGAGGGGAGGGAGCGGGCTACTGTGTAGGATGACTCCCTCCCTCCCTCCTCCCTCCTCTCGTCTTACACAGTAGCCCCCCCCTTCTCAAATAAGACTTTCACACACACACACACACAAACGGAAACACTGCTCTGTCGGGAAACTTCTTTAACAATAAACCTATTTAATGACACTCGTGCGCACGCACACACACTAACGGAACTACTGCTTTCTGATAGGGAGAGAGACTCTGGATCTTTAACAAGGAACCTCCCTTATGACACTTGCTTTTGCTTTATGTGCGCACACACACACGTGTGGTCACAATGTTATAATAAACAGTACACACGCACACAGATTTACTATACGAGTGGCGCACGCACACTGAGACTGAGCATGGGAGATGATTACCCATAATCCCACAGCATGCAAGAGAGAAGAATAAAACAATCACCCGCCTGCTCTGAAGCCTATGCTGGGGATAATGGTCTTGGGGCAGGAATGCACCCTCTCTAAGACACCAGTCAATTACAGGACATGCTCTTCCAATCAATGCATTCTCTCATAGCTGTAATGGGCATAATTATTAACATACCAGGCTGCATGGTGGCTTAGTAATTAGCACTGTCACCTTTCACCTCCAGGTTCCAGGTTTGATTCCTGCTTCGGGTCTGTGCGCATGGAGTTTGCATGTTCTCCCTGTGCTTGGTCGGGTTCCTCCAGGTACTCTGGTTTCCTCCCACAGTTCAAAGATATGAAGATTAGGCTAATTGACATTCTCAAATGTCTCCTTTAGCGTGTGAGTGTGTGTATGTGTAAGTGTGCCCTGTGATGGATTGGCACCCCATTCAGGGTGTAGCATGCCTCATCTCCTAAGTCTCCTGGGATAGGCTCCAGACCCCTCATGACCCTGTATACAGGATAAAGCGGTACAGATGATGAGAGTGTGCGTATTAACTAGATACCAATATTAGTAAAAAATGTACAGATGTGTGGGGGCCTAATAACCACTTAAGTCACATTGTTTTGATTTTCAAAATGAAGGAATCAGGACCACTTTAAAATTGTCATTGTAGGTTTTTTTGCTAAACACTTTCAGTGAAACTTTCAATTCCTTAGCACGATAATTATGTAATTATGCATAGCAATGAGATAAAGCATTTTCTCCTTAAGCCAGGTCAGCTTTATTGAATGGTTTGCAGCAGCTAGCATTGCAGCCTGTTAAATGAAACTGTGTAGGAATTTTCACAAGCCTACTTACAAAATTGAAAAGTTATGAATAGTTATTGAAGAGTAGAGAGATATGACACAGTCATAGCCTTTTCACTCCTGACAGCTTCTGACTTTTGTTTTAGGATTGTAAAGAATTTCTCAAGACATGGTTTAGTATCTCAGGCCACTCCTTGGCCACTCCTAGGATCCTTATATTCACTGTGAAGGTTTTTCCTGTAAAAGTATTGGTTAATGTTTCACCTGAAGTACAGTGCAAACTAAATGAAAATAAAAGCAGCTCACTTCTGTTGTATCCCTAAATTTTAATCGATTTAAAACTTACTCAGAAGATTAAGATTTGATTTTTTTTCATACATTCCTGTCAGGTCTCTGTCATTTGTTTTTTTTTATTTCAGTCAGTTCAGTAGTACAAAGTGAGAATGCTAAAATCTTTGTTAATATATATGAAGTTATAAAAGTATGTGTGCGCCGTACTAAATGGCTCTGTCTTAATTATTAAATTAAGTTTTCGTCATGGAACCGTTCAGGATAAGATAAAACGATTATTTATTTCTTTATTTATTTATTTATTTATTTATTTATTTATTTAAATGAACCAAATACATTTTGGAAAAAAATAATGACGAAAAAGTGACTTTCACATATTTTGCTAAAAAAGATTTCTATTCATTTTTCACAGATAATTGTATGCCTAGTGCGAGAGAATCCACTCCAAATACTTCTCATTTGAGCAATGTTGTTAGTTTTAATATTTCAACAAATTTCTTTAAAAATCTGTCAGTCTTCATTTATATAAATAAAGGCAAAGTTTTTTTTCTGGTATATAACAATTTCTTTCAAACGGATCAACCTAAATAATTATTCACCATTATTGCCTTAAAAGCATGTCTAATATAAATAACAAGGACTACTAACATACCAAAACCTCAGTTAAATTTTTTAATTCAGATTCAGATTTTGGATATGGGCATTTTAAAATCATTATTATATTATATACGTTTCACCACGTTTTTTTGTGTTCTAAACAATGTATGTACTCAAACTGCATTTAAAATAACATTTACATTTATTTTTCAATAGTTATTATGTATGTGGTTTATTAAAATGTTTTACTGGTAGATCCATGTTTTAGTCAACAAACGCCCGCGCTTTTTTCAGCAGTGAATAATGTACGCGCATACGCACTGACGTGCATAAAAGCAATCTTGAACTTGAACTTTGATCCCAAACATGTCATGATTTGAATATGGATAGCAGTGAAGGTTTAGTAAGTTTTCCAGGAGCATTGTAATAATTATTAAACTAAAATGCAATGAAATTTCGGCCATATAATAAACGCAGCACATGCAGACTTCTATATGATTTACCTTCCATCAGCCGCTCGTTATATTTTGTACGTTTTTAAAGAAATTAACAATTGTGTGTGTGTGTGTGTGTGTGTGTGTGTGTGTGTGTGTGTGTGTGTGTGTGTGTGTGTGTGTGTGTCTGGGTCACAAACTTTCGACGGTTTCATACTTTTTGACAAGTTGGATAGAGTAAATCTAAATCCGTTTAGATTTATCAGACTGAATAAATTCAGACAGATTTTTATTACTTTATTTTATGGTATTATTATTATTATTATTATGTTTTTTTTAATTCTTTTTTTTCTTTTGTAAAATTGTGACTCTTTACTTTTATGCTTCACACATTTTGTGCATGGGGCACGTAATTTTATTTTCATATATTTTTTAATATTAATTTTTAGCGTTAATTTTTTTTTTACGTGACGTGTGTGTTTGTATTGTCGTGTTTCTTTCTTCCATTGTAGATGTAGTGAATATAATTTCACATTTTAAATAGATCATAGCATATTTTAATATACTTTACAAGTTTTGCCACGTCTTATATATCGTAATTCTGCAATATCCTGCCTCGTAACGTCGATTACCCCATCAGAGCATAAAAAGGTTACATTTCTAAATATAGATATATTAAAACTAACATTGATTCAATGTGTGTTTTTATGTTTTATTGTAGGTATTCTATAGGCTGATGGAATGGACGAATGTAATGAAGAGAATGTAATGTCAATCATAGCAGAAGTGGCGTTCCTATCTTATATGTTCACTTAAGCTAGACATAGAAGCAAAACACGATACACGTCTCTCTGCGGATCAACATCGTTTTATTTAAACTGATACATTTGGCCGTCGGGGATTGGGATCATATCTCTAATTTAATATTAGCATAAGTATTTGGCGGGAGACACCCGCAGAAATGTTGCTCTACATCCACCAGTACATAATTTACAAAAGTTATCTGCCTTCAGGAACTTTTCACAAAGTAGATGGCACATTTATTTTTTCAGTAATTAGATCCATTAGATGGAAAATCGTTTCACTGTCAGTTTGGAGATTCTGGGATTCACCAGTAAAGAATAATTATAGCTGAAGGTGCAGGTACTTTGCAATAATATTTCACTATTTACTGTCATAGGGAAAATTAATTGTGGGAGAGGGTATTGCAGGCTCCATCTTTGGAAAACGCTTTTTATTTATCACTGGGGTGGAACCTTTATGTGCCTGTATTATAATTGTGGATATAGCAACCTTTTAAATTAGATTTAATGTAAAAAAAAAAAAATGGACTGTAATTACTTTTTCAAAAAAAGCTTTTAAAGCTACACTTTGCACCCTTTCTAGTTAAATGATATGAATACCAGCCAATCAACAAGGAATGGTACAATTTCCGTTTAACTTTCAATCGCTTCCTCTTCCCAGAAATAAACATTTAGCTTACAATAAACAGAAAGCTTACATTAATTGTTCAACAAGTTTTTGCTACTCCACATTTCAAATATTTTATGTATTTTAATAGTAACTTATATATTGTTTTACGAAACTTCATCATTAACTTCGAGAAACATTTAGCCAAACAAAACCCAAAAAGAAATGCTTAATGCGTTTAATTTCACGATGTGTTTTGTAACTACACGGCTATTAAATATAATTGCTTTGGTTCAATACTTTATGGATAGCAAATAGCCAATAATCAATATCCGTTTTATCTGTCAGACTTTGTGAAACTAAAGTTACAATCTAAAAGACAATAAGATTTTATAATATCGCTTTAATTTTCTTCTTGCCTGGTAAGTTTAGGTGTTATTTTAGTAATCTAATTAATGCGAATAGCTAATATTGTTGGCTTGTTGTGTCGGATCACACTAAATAAATACAAATATCTCACGGTTGCTTGAAATATCTGGAAGCCATAAATCCCGTCTATATGTGCATGTTATATTTAAACTAACTGAATAATTAAAATTAAACTAATTGATCTCTGGCTGCTTAAAATAAATTGCTAGAGTAAATGTTTTTAATCTGCAAGTTATGCAATTAGATTAATATTTGTTTTGTCTCCATTATAAAGCAGATAATTTAATCCAGGGGTTTAATTAACAGATATTTGTACCTTAATGAGAAAGGCATAACTATGCCCATCTATCTATCTGACTATTTGTCCGTCTGGTCGTTTGTCTGTTCTTTAAGAATAATCACTATTTTATTCCATGGATCATCTACAAAAATGGTATTTATGATAGTAAAAATGTTGTGGTCAGTAAACACTAATCCTGAGGTTCGTGACATTCCTTTATTGATGACAGTGTAGGGACATTGGAAGCAAAAATTCCCCATGTTAAATTACCAGCTTCCAGCATGGGTATGGCTGCTGTACTCAAAAGTGAAGGTGCAGTTATTGTTTTACTGTCACTGGGACAAAGAGGAATAGGTCTAATAAGCTACACAACCTTTCATTGTTATTGGGTGGGGTGGCCTATCTCTTTCGCACCTGAAATATATCTTTGAAATGATAAAATATAAAAGAATATAATACATTTTTAAGTAAGCTTTAAAGATACACTACATGTAAAAGAAGCACATGCACAATGCAATTGGCTTGATGTTAGATTGATGTTAAAATGGTATAATTTAGTAGCCCTTGTTTTATGGATTATTTTTAACTGTACCACAGTGCCGTGGAGATGTTAGCGATGGTCAGTTAATGATTGATAGTGTAAATTTTCTCCAGGTCCATTTGCTAACACCATGAGCTCCCTGAAAGTTTGAGCAGAAAAGAGTAGCAAGATTTTGGTAAATTAGGTTTAAATCCTCCACAAATCAGTAGGAGAGCTAAGAACAGCTTGAGTGAGAACAGTTGTACGTGCAATGCTATACAGCAATGCTGTAAAATCTCACACTCCTCCCTCATTCAAGACCCAGAGGAAGAGGAAGGAGAGATGGAATAGCAGAACATTGCACTTCCTTGTGAGGGACGAAAAGGGCTAGACCAGGCTGGGGCTAAAACATGACTGCTTTAAGAGCTTTTCATGTAATTCTTGGTTTATTACTTAAATGCACAAGTAATATGTTGTTGTAAAATCTTATTTTAAATACTGTAAATACACAAACCTTTCATGGTATATCACTAAATTAAGCTATAAAAATATAAATTTATGGTATACATGTGAAAATGCTTACATATTACACTATAACACATTTAATTTTACTTACAATGTTAAGTTGGTAATTCTTCTGTATCTTTCATAAATCTTTGAAAAAAATTAATTGTGTGTTTCTATAGTATATATTATTTTTTCATAAAATGTATTTACTGTTTTATTATGTTTTGTAGTTTTGTATTGTTCTGAGCAATAGGCACTAGAATCTCCTACAACATCAGTAAAGCTGAACTCATTAACAAGGTAAATCACAACAATTTACTTGCTGACTGTATATCTAAAACTATCTTTCCCCTCCTCAGTTAATTATTTAAAAAATCACAGATAGATAGATAGATAGATAGATAGATAGATAGATAGATAGATAGATAGATAGATAGATAGATTTGCAATTTTATTATAATTTAGTTGTATTACTAAAACAAGTAATACAACTAAATAATAAAAGAAATCGGTTAATTCACATCATGTATTTAATATGTAGACATGCTCTTTGTTTTTAATCAATTCACGAATCTTAACACAGTGCGAGCGTTTGTTTGGCACAAATTTTTGCCCACAAAGTCAATCTACAAAATCGATGTTAACTTTCAATCGCTTCCTCTTCCCAGAAATAAACATAAGCTTAATTTAATTGTTCAACAAGTTTTTGCTACTCCACATTTCAAACATTTTATGTATTTTAATACATTTTAAGTAACTTATATATTGTTTTACGAAACTTGTATCATTCACTTGGAGAAACATTTAGCCAAACAAAACCCAAAAAGAAATGCTTAATGCGTTTAATTTCACGATGTGTTTTGTAACGACACCACTATTAAATATTATTGCTTTGGTTCAATACTTTATGGATAGCAAATGGCCAATAATCAATAGTCATTTTATCTGTCAGGCTTTGTGAAACTAAAGTTACAATCTAAAAAGACAATAAGATTTTATAATACAGCTGTAATTTTCTTCTTGCCTAGTAAATTTAGGTGTTATTTTAGTAAGATTGTGATTAATTCGAGTAGCTATTGTTGGCTAATATTGTTGTTTCGGATCTCACTAAATAAATACAAATATCTCACGGTTGCTTGAAATATCTGGAAGCCATAAATCCCCTCTATATGCCCATGTTATATTTTAACTAACTGAATAATTAGAACTAAACTAATTGACCTCTTGATGCTTAAAATAAAATACTAAAATAAATGTTTTTCATCTGCAAGTTACGCAATTAGATTAATATATGTTTTGTCTCCATTATAAAGCAGCGTTTTCCCCCTCGTATGCGATAATTTAATACAAGGGTTTAATTAACAGATATTTGTACCTTTATGAGAAAGGCATAACTATGCCCATCTATCTATCTAACTATTTGTCCGTCTAGTTGTTTGTCTGTTCTTTAAGAAGAAGTACTATTTTATTCCATAGTTCAACTACAAAGAGGGTATTTATGATAGTGAAAATGTTGTGGTCAGTAAACACTAATCCTGAAGTTAGTGACATTTTTTACTTTCCACAATTAATACGCGACTTTTTATCCTTTATTTGTTGTTCTGCTTACATCTAATTTTAAAATATTTAGCCCGCGTGCAGGGGCTATCTGGTGAGACCTGAATAACGCCCGTCTGGATAATGAGTGTTTTAACTTGAACTTGGACGTGTGCGGAAGTCTGAAGGCTTCTTATTATGAGCACTAAAAGCCCACACAAGTCAAATCTTCCAGTTGTTTATTAACCAGAGTAATGTTTAGTAACACACTATTCTTGGATGAGTTGTACAAAAAAAACGTGCCGTGTTAAGTGCCTAAAATTCAAAATTGGTTTTAAAATATACCTTTAAGGCGGAATACAAATTAATTGCGAATGCTGGGTTATCACAGAATTGTAGCTTTCATTATTATTTTAATTATAATTAATGATGCCAATTCTAAGCCTTTTTATTCCTTTAGTTGTTTTTGATGCTATCCCACATTACATGGTTTACTAAGAACACAAGACTATACATGATGTTGGTAGTTTATGCTACAATCTACAAACAAATGAAAAGCTAACTATTTTCCGTATAGTACAGTAGGCTATATAACTGTAATTGTATTAAATACTCTATACTTTATGTCTGACTATTCTAAAGAAAACTATTATTTGACAAAAGAAAATAAATTACCATGATTAACAATATGAACCTAACCGACATTATTCGGTACTACA
>JAOVVA010150643.1:0-10194 GCA_028565275.1 Leiocassis micropogon | reverse complement strand
CTGTTGGGCATAAAGTGGGCCTTGGAGGAATGGCGTCACTGGCTCCAGGGCGCCAGTGAGCCATTCATTGTCTGGACAGATCACCAGAACCTCATTACCATCAGGAACCTCAAACAACTCAATCTACGACAGGCACGGTGAGCATTATTTTTTGAACAGTTCAACTTCCATCTGTCATACCGCCCGGGGTCCAAAAACACCAAGGCTGACGCCCTATCCCGACAACAGGAGGAAGACGTCCCCCGGGCGGACCCCGTGCCTGTCATACCAACTTCACGCATCATTGCACTCCTCCAATGGGATTTAGAAACGAGAGTTCGCCAGGCTCAGGCTGCGGAGGCCGGGCCGGCAGGTGCGCCGCCTGGACGACTCTATGTGCCCCAACCTTTAAGAACTGAGGTCCTCCAGTGGTGCCACTCCTCGCCCGTCGCCGGACACCCCGGAAACCGAAGGACTTTGCTGTTCGTGAAACGGGCGTTCTGGTGGCCCTCCATGAAGAAGGACATCGAGGAGTTCATTCAGGCGTGCCTGGTGTGCGCCAGGGCTAAGGACACAAATCGACCCACCCCAGAGAGCTCCAATCTCTTCCCATTCCTCGACGGCACTGGACGCACATCGCCGTGGACTTCATCACGGCCCTGCCGGTTTCCGAAGGGAAAAATACCATTCTCACAATCGTCCACCAGTTCTCCAAAGCAGCTCACCTGGTGACCGGACTCCCATCAGCTAAGGACACCGCCGAGCTGATATTAGAACACGTAGTCCGCCTGCATGGGTTCCCCAAAGACATTGTCTCGGACAGAGGGCCCCAGTTCACCGCCCGGTTCTGGAAGGCCTTCTGCCGTCTGATCAATTCCACCACTAGTCTGTCCTCCGGTTACCACCCCCAGACTAATGGTCAGACGGAACGGACCAACCAACAGCTGGAGCGCTACCTGAGATGTTTTGTTTCCGATCACCAGCGCTCCTGGGCCCGCTACCTCACATGGGCAGAACTGTCTCACAACCTCCACGTCTCCTCGGCTACCAACTTAAGCCCATTTGAGGTATGCTATGGTTTCAGTTGGTCCATAGGTGTCGACGGCTATGGAGGCAAGCCAACCGTGCCATCCAACGTACCAACGACAGCTACATCACCCAACACCGCCGTCGACACCCTCCGGGACGTTTGTATCCCGAAAACTTTCACCAAGGTTCATCGGTCCATACCACATCAATCTACAGATCAACCCTGTCACCTACCGGCTCCATCTGCCTGCGGCGCTCCGGATCCACCCAGTATTCCACCCAGTATTTCTCAACTAAAACCCTTCATCACTTCACCTATGTTGAAAATCTCTTCTCCATTTCCTCCACTTTTTAAAAAAGATGTTCATAAAATTCTTTTATTCTTACCAAAATTTATTTTGCATTTTTTCTACATTTCCATCCGATTTCCTTATTTCTTTAATTTCCTCAGATCTTTGTCTATTCCTTTCTAATTTAAAAAAGAATTTTGTATTAGTTTCACCTTCCACTGCATATTTTGCTTTGCTTCTTAAAATAGCTCCTTTGCATTTTCCCTCTTCTATTCTATTTAGTTTATCTTGTAGTTCTAATACCCTTTCTGTGTTGCCCTATCCTTTATTTTCATTAATTTTCTCTATCTCATTTTTTCATTTGCTCATTATTTCCTCCTCTTGTTTTCTTTAAATTTTTTGTCTAAAACTGCTTTACTTTATGCTATTTAAAAAAAATTGTACTTTAGATTATCCCACCATACTGTTTTATCCTCTTCATATAATGTTTCTTATATTCAATTCTATTAAATTTTCAATATTTACACAATAAAATCTATCCTGTAATACTGCATTATTTAAAACCCACGGCCCTTCTCTATTCCTGTAAAGTCTATGTTTAGAAATAAAAACCTTTGATCACTAAAAGCTGTATCTTTATAAAATACATCCTTTATCTTGTGCTGTACTTCTTCTGTGCACAATGCCATGTCTGATTTAAAAACCATTCCATCCCCGATATCTATTTTATATTTATTACCGTGTTTAAATCTTCCAGTAATATGTTCTTTTCTTTTTTCAAACTCAATGCTATTTCTTTAAAAAGTTCTTCTTTTCTTTGTTTTCATTTGGTGCATGTATATTATAAATGTAACTTTTAATTTTCTTTTTTTAAATGAAAAATAAAATAGAAAAAATTTAAAAGTAGACTGAAATAAAGAAATAAAAGGTGTAGTAATTAGATGACAGTGCACTTTGCATGATGACATAAGTGCCATTTCTACAGATTTTTTGGTTGAGAAGATATACATTTTTTAAATAAAAAATAATTATGAAAAATGTAAAAGTTGAATAAAATAAATAAAAAGGTGTAGTAAGTACAGGACTGAGAACTGTTCATGATGACATAAGTGCCATTTTTACACCTTTTTTGGTCAAAAAGCTATTTAATTTTTTAATGATTAAACATTTATAAAGAAATGTAAAAATAGCCTTTTTTAATTATTAATTATCATTTATTCCAATGTTTATGCTGATGTTTAAAATGAAAAATAAAATGTTGCTGTAATTGTTAAAAAAATTTTTTTATTAGGCAGTATAGTCTGGCATGTCTGGTAAGTGTGAGGAAATTTATAGAACTATTATTTTGGTATGGGCTATCCCTTTAACTTGATAAAGCTACATATAATTAATTCTTAGCCTGGAAAGCGTTTATGTGTAATTGCTAACATGATTGTATACCTCCCATTGCCTCCCCTCAGATCTGCATGAAATTTAAGAGAATTATAGGCAAGAATCTAAAGCAGGAGTTCTAAGACAACATTGACAAACACAGTCCGCGGTTCATGGATCTTTTTAAATCTAAAAGGGGGATGAAGTTTGTAAAGTAACTTGAGGTTAGCATTATTAGTCGCATTTAAGATAACTTGAAAGCATTTCATGTTGTCAACAATGTATGTATTTCTAATTTTTTTCATACTTATAGAAATCGAATGGTTGTGGCATAAATGGATTTTCATGTTTTTTTCTAAAGTCAGCCCAGCCAACTGCAGACCCTTGTGCTGTGAGGACTGCCTGTCCTGCTTTAGGAGTATGAGTCTCATAATATTTACCCTTTAGGAGTAAATAAGGTGCAAAAATTAACTTTTTGAAAATGTACTGCCCCGATCACAGGTTTTGTGCCTTTTTTTTCTGAGCGTGAGATGTAGATGAGTTTGATTATTTATGGTAACAGACCTGGAGACATTTATCATACATCGCTAGAATGAGAATCAAAGGTGCTAATTAAAACATTAAAGTAATCCACAAGTAATAAACCACAGTCCATCAGTTAACATCTTGTGAAGAGAGAATGTTTGTAGGGAACAAATCAATTACTTGTGGTTATTGTTATTGTTTTATCAGCTGTTTGGACTCTCATTCTGATGGCACCCATACCCTGCTGATCCATTGATAAACAACTGATTTATTGCTACAGTTCTTAAAGTTTGATCAGATAAAAAAACAAAATCATCTGCATCTTGGAAGGAATCAGGGCAAGTAAATTTAAAGCAATAAAGTTTAATTTTGGATGAACTTTAAGAAAGAAACATTCCTTTTTAATACAGGACTTTAAATTAATTAAATTAATTTATATTGCATCCTTATAAGGGAGTCTACCAAGTGCTTTCCAGGAAGCATGTATATTTATATATCGATTGGTATTATACTTGAACGGCAAGTGATTATGGACAAGATGCGTGACCTCCCGCAAGCAGTGTGTCTTCTCTGTCCAATGTGGTCTCATTTACGCATTAGACCTGAATTTCTGAAAGTCACTCACAAATACGTTTAATTTCATACAGTGTGTCCTGATGTCAATGGGACAGAACGCCCTCAAGCCCAAAGTACAGTCTTTGTCAAACCAGCTTTTCGGTTAAGAAAACCAATGTTTGTTTAAGAAAACCAACTAACATTTGTCTCAATGAATGTCTTATTGTTGCTGAATTTGAGTCAGCATTGTCACATTTACATGTTCGGTACATATTAACATAATTGTGAGACCATTTTTCTCTTGGTTTACTTGGTTAACATTATCCATTAATAAAGAATAGAAAGTGTGAAAGTTAAAATTGTTCAAGTGCACAAAGTTCTAGCATTGATGCAGTGCAGCAGTTAATGTGGGACATTGTTACTATTGTTACCACCTGTACAGTGTTGTGCAGTGGTGGCTGTGACCCAGTTTTATTTTCATTAGAGTATTTTTTGTCATTTAATTAAAATTATTTACCTATGCAGTGTGGTTGTGACCCAGTTTTATTTCCATTAGAGTATTTATTGTAATCGAATTAATATTGTTTAATTTTACACAATAAAGGCATTCAATATGCTGTTCAGTATGTTTTATTTATGATTGCACAAAGCTGTAACAGTCAAAAGTAGTATGACTGTTGACTAGTCAATTCAATTTATAATTCATTTTAAATTTCAGTTTTATTTTCAAGTTGAGTTAACTTTAATATGTAAGTAAGTGAACTTAATAGTTTAAGTGCACTTTGAAAACCCCAAGTTAGATGAACTTAAATAATAGAAGTTTTGGAAAATCCATTAATTTAATTAAGAGGATGAGTTTACTCATGGGGTTAAGTTCATTGTACCTAAGGCTTTTCGGTGAGGAGATGGAAGACACGGGGACAAGCCGAATAAAAAACCAAGCAAGGACTGGAGCGGTAAGAAAAAAAGACTAAAATATTAAATATTAAGAAAGTATTGAAAAAACAGAATGGAAAAACCTGAGGAACGAAAGGATTGATGGAGAGAACATTATATGGATATTATTATTCGTGATGACTTTGAGATGTGCATCAATTGATGTGAGAGGACTCTAAAATGAGTTGAAATTTAAAAGAGTTTTAACAAAGAGTAAGAAGGTAGATATTTTATGTGTACAAGAAACAAACTGGGACGAAGAATGTGTAAAGACTTTAAAAAACAAGTGGGATGGAACAATTTATTTTAATAAAGGTAATAAAGAGAGAGGTGAAGGGGGAGCAATTTTAACAAAAAGGGGAGTGTGTGAAAACGGAAAAGTTATCATGAGTGACCCAAGAGGAAAATTAATTGTAATCAAAGCAGAAATAGAAAACAGAAAAGACATACATATATGACATGCACCAAACGAAGAAAAATAAAAGAAGGAGTTTTTTAAAGAAATAGCATCGAGTTTGAAAAAAGAAAAGAATACAATATTACTGGGAGATTTTAACACGGTAATAAATAAAATAGATATCGGTGATGGAATGGTATTTAAATCAGATCAAGGGAGAAACGAATTAAAGAAAATAATGGTGGATTTTAAATTAGTAGATGTGTGGAGAGACAGGAACAGAGAAAAAAAGTGTTTTCAAGAAGACAAATAGTACGGGACAATGAAACAAAGTAAAACAGACATGGTATTGTGTTCAGAAGAAGTACAGCACAAGATAAAGGATGTATTTTATGAAGATACAGTTTTTAGTGACCATAGTTTTTTATTTATAAACATAGACTTTACAGGAATAGAGAGGGAAACAGGGATATGGGTTTTTAAACTATTACAAAATAGATTTTATTGTGTAAATATTGAAAATTTAATAGAATTGAATAAAAGAAACATATATGAAGAGGATAAAACAGTATGGTGGGATAATCTAAAGTATCAAATTAAATTTTTTTCCATAAAGTACAGCAGTTTTAGACCAAAATTTTAAAGAAAAATAGGAGGAATAAGGAGCCAATTAAAAAAAGAGAGGAAATAAATGAAAATAAAGACAAAGGCAACACAGAAAAGGTATTAGACGTACAAGATAAACTAAATAGAGCAGAAGAGGAAAAATGCAAAGGAGCAATTTTAAGAAACAAAATATGCAGTGGAAAGTGAAAGAAATACAAAATTCTTTTTTCAATTAGAAAGGAATAGACAAAGAGCTGGTGAAATTAAATAACTAAGGAAACCAGATGGAAATGTAGAAAAAAATGCAAAAGAAATTTTGGTAAGAATAAAAGAATTTTATGAGGATCTTTTTAAGAGTAAAAAGAGTAAGAAATGGAGAAGAGATTTTTAGTTAATCAAATAACAGAAGAGATAACTGTAGAATATAGAGAATTATGTGATGATGAAATAACAGAGGAAATAGAAAGGGCTGTGGGAGGGCTAAAGTGTGGAAAGAGTACAGGAATAGACATTTATAAAAAATGAATTTTATTACATTTTATGTAGAGGTGTGGAATATTTGTAAAAACAAAATGAAACAAATAGGAAATATGTTAGATGAATATGTTTCAACGAATGAAGTGCATGATAATGGTTGGAATTTTATTGAATTATGCTGAAAAAGTAAAATAATTATGTATTATTTATTTATTGTGATTGTCACTATTATTGTTATTATTATTATTAATATTTTAATGTTATTATTAGAAATTATTTAAATAAGTTGAAACTTTTAAAGAATGATATTAAAACGTGTAAAAAGGTAATGAAAAATGCGATATGTATACTGTTGAAAAATCAGAAGCTAAGCAGGCTTGGCCCTGGATGGGAGACTGCCTTAAATACCCGGTGCTGTAAGCTTTTCAGTTTTATTCCTTATATGGATTTTGTTTTTAATAACTGCATTGCTATTGTTTAAATAGACCTCCCTTCAAAGCAGCTTTCACTTAGGGCAACGGTTCCCAAACTGGGGTGCGCAGTCTGACCACCAGGGGTGCGCGAGAGAATGTTTGTAATGGCGGAAAAAAATATATTTTATTATTTTTATGTATTTTATTTTTATGTATATTATGCATCTTGGGCAAACTTAACATGTCATATTTTTGAGAGAAAAGAAATTCACTAAGAGAAAGAAAAAAATCACATTACAAATTGTAATTTACAACTTATGCATTACTCATCTCGCGGTTTCACGTCTGCGTCACAATTTCACATTTCACATGGCGCTAAGTGATAGTACATTCGTAATTTTTTTCGCTTACTAAATTCATCAAAATGGACACCTGCTTAAAAACTGTCACTTTAAAGAAGTCAAGTGACAAGTAGGGATGAACCATCTACATCGGCCTCTTCTATGGAGATGTGCAGCGGCCTTGAATATATGGACTCGGAGGATAACAAACGAGGTGAAGAGGCGCAGGCGGAAACAGAGAAATCCAGCAGAGATGTACTGTTGAAGAGATTTAAGCCGAACTGCTGAACTGTAGAACTGAACAGAGAACTGTAGATGGAAGGTTTTTCAAGTCACATGGGAGTAGGTCTCCAAATGAGCAGCAGATAAGAATAGAACATTTTTTTTTTCACTTGAAAAACCTTCCATCTACAGTTAAATATAAATATTAAAACTTTAAATGTGTTTTTGGAACATTTTTTGTGAAACCCATGAGATCACATGTGAAAACCCATGAGATAAACATGATGTTATTATTTTGTTAAAAATTTAACCTGCTTGTGTTGATTTCAGTCAATGCTCTACGTCCTGGAGAAAAGCGTTTCAACATATATATGCCTTGAATTTTGTTGTACAAATTAGAAAAGTAAACTTAGTTGTTATCATAAAATATTGTATTGTAGTGTTTTAAAGAACAGTAAACACAAAAAAAATTGACAAGGCAGGTTGTGCACTTAATATAATTACTTTCAGTATACTCATAATAATGGTATTTGTTGACGTAAAGTGTTTTTTCGATTAAGGTCTACCGTACAAATTCCTAATACGTTGTCTAATCACAAACCATTCAAGTTAAGTCAACATTTCATACAGTACAGCAGGGGGCAGTAGCGAGACCCCAGCTGTCATGAACCGCTAATGAAACAGAAGAGCAAGACAATTCAAACTACACCCGCGCAAAGTTAATTGACTCTCCGCGGTTTGACATTTTGAGAGCAGACAAAGCACTCTATGCGCGTGCAGTGTCTCCACTGTGCGTTCAACAGCTCGATTCTGCGCGTGCAGTGTCTCCCCTGCTCGCTCAACATGTTCTCCGCGCACGCGTGACTTCTCAATTCTGTGCGCGCTTGACTCTGCCTGCACGCGCGTGCAACATTTATTTTCTGTGCGCGCTCGACTCTGCCTGTACGCTTGCTCAACATTGTCCAGTGTTACAAAACTGCCACAAAACCAGCCAATCACAGACATCCACACACTACTTCTGACTGGCTGTTTCTTCTCTATCAGCTGACAATATCGACCGCATAACCCATACTGTAAATTGTATAGTGCTTTTAAAATGGTCATTGTCTTAAAGCAGCTTTACAAAATCAAAAGAAAATGATAAGAAATTAAAATTATATTATTATTATATATAATTATATACAAATGAAAATAAATTATATAAAGGAAGCAATGTAAATAAACTTATATTTATTTATAAATATTATAAACAAATATTATACTATTTTTTATTTAATGAAGTATTAGTATATACCAGTTTCGTTTGTCCATTGTGTGTTTTTATTTACTTATCTAATTATCCATATAGCTCATTGTTAGACTACATCGACTAAAATTCAAATCGGACAACTCGGTCGCTTTACTTATAAACCTTTATTTACAATGCTTCCGTTAAGCAGTCGATAGTAGTGCAACTTGATTGGAGGAGAAACAGCCAATCGGAAGTAGTGTGTGGAAGTCTGTGATTGGCTGGTTTTGTGACAGCGTTGTAACGCTGGACAAAGTTGAGCGAGCGTACAGGCAAAGTCGAGCGCGCACAGAAAAGAAATGTTGCACGCCCGTGCAGACAGAGTCGAGCGTGCGCGGAGAACACGTTGAGCGAGCAGGTGAGAAACTGCACGCGCAGAATCGAGCTGTTGAGCGCGCAGTGGAGACACTGCACGCGCATAGAGTGCTTTGTCTGCTCTCTATGGAATAAGATCACTGTCAAAAATATTCGTGCATAAAAAAAAGATTTGTGTGTAATTCTGTCTTTTGTCTGAGTTGGATTCCAGTGGTTTAAAACGGTGGCGGGGCACATGCGCCGAATCGATTCCTCTTCCCTCGGATAGTAATGCCTGTGCATGAAGCCTTGATGACGTATTTTTGACAGTGGTTTAACACACAGCATTCATGGGCGTGAGGGGTGGCCAAGATGGCGCACTGATGAGACGTGTTTGCTAGAGCTCGGCGAACTTGTGTGAATAATTTGATTTGTAGTGCAAAAGAAAAACTATATCAGTCATATTTTAAGTAATTAAAACTGCTACAACAACTGAAACGACTGAAAATGGGAAAATCTGAAAAAAGTAAAAGCCTGAACATGAATGCTGGTTCTATTAAAAAAGTATCAACTTTGCAACAAGCCTCGAACACGAATACGAACGACAACTTACACGACTATCTCAAGTCAGACCTGGATCCTACAGATATCATGCTTGTGGAAGAGGTTTTTCCCCCTCTGCCTGAAACTCCATGCAAGTCTCCGGCTGTAAAACAACGCAAGGTAGAAAACTCGGACACAACTTTTCTGATGCAATTCAGAGAGCTCACGGATCTCATTAATAATAGATCTGATGCACTTGAAAAAATGGTGAAAGAAAATGCGAAAGTAATCGCAAGTGTGAAAGATGCTGTAAATGAAAACACCAAACAGATAACTGACGTGAAGACAGCCGTGGAATTTGTGAGTAGAGAAATTAATGACGTTAAAGTCCGAATTGATGCAATGGAGCTACAAGCAAAGAAGATTGATGCCAAAACCTCTGAGCAAGACAAACGTCTCTCACATCTTGAAGGATATACGTGCCGCTGGAATCTAAGAGTCTATGGAATGCTGGAGAAGGAAAGGGAAGATGTTCGTGAACGAGTCATCCAGATATGCCAACAGCTGTTACCAGACGCTGAAGATAAGCTTCCGTTCGTTGTTGATACTGTACATCGACTTGGTCGAAAGCAATCCGCTGGTGACAAACCAAGAGGAGTCATCTTTCAGTTCACATCTCGCTTTTACCGTGATGCTATCTGGCGGGCAGCGAAGGATTCTTCTTTCCTCAGGAACAACAACCTAAAAATCGCTGAAGATTTGTCTCCGTCTGACAGAGAAAAAAGGAATAAACTATGGCCTCTTGTGGAAAGAGCACGGCGTGAAAACAAACGAGCTTATTTTGTTGGAGGTCGAGCTTTTGTGGATGGCACTGAGATATTTCCACCTGCTTGAATTTTGAAGTACTGTCTGTCTATCAGGCAAATGC
>JAOVVA010150540.1:0-10199 GCA_028565275.1 Leiocassis micropogon | reverse complement strand
TGAACTAATTGTAATTATTTAAGTTAACAGTACTCAATATGTTTAATTACTTTGAGCATTAGGGTTTACAGTGTATGTTTCTGTATGATATTGTTTTCTGTATAATAAATTCAGTGTTTTTTGTGTATGTGTGTGTGCTGCCAGTAATGGCAAGACAATTTTGATGAAATAAAGTATGATTCTCAGATTCATCACTAGCTGCCCTACTGATAAATTGGATTTTTGAACACTTCTTCATATAAAGTAGGATATAATAACACATAAAAACATGAAAATGTGATGTAATTGTTTTCTTATGACCTGTGTTCATGAATGAGAACTAGTCATCACTTGGAATTGCTGGAAAATGTGGCTCGGAAAAAAAATAATATATTAATCATGCATTTACAGTGGGTGCAATGTGCTGCAATAAAGTAGCTGAAGGTCATTTATTTTCACAGGGAGCTGGCAAATTAAATATGACAGCAGATAGCACAACCATTGGCACAGCAAAGAACACTTACCGGCCACTTCATTGGGTACTCCTTGCTAATACTGGTTTGGACACACACTTTTGCCTTAAGAACTGCCATAATTCTTCATGGCATAGATTCAGGAAGCTGCTGGAAACATTGCTTAGTGATTTGGTCCATATTGAGATAATAGTATTACAATCTATTTACTGTGGAGGCCATGTGAGTATATTGTCATGTTTAAGAAACAAGTTTAAGATGATTTTAGCTTTGTAACATTATCATGCTGGGCATGTTCAGGGACAGGTCATGGTCAGCAACAATACTCAGGTAGTCATGGTCAGGACATGGTCAACAACAATACTCAGGTAGTCATTTAAACAATGCTCAGTTGGTACTAAGGGGCAAAAATGTTCCAAGAAAATATCCCCTTGCCATTGCACCACCATTATCAGCCTGAACCATTGATACAAGGCAGTATGGATTTTATCAATCTATTGTGTGTTCAGAGATGCTCTTAGGTGCAATTAGATGTTATCTTTCTATCAGCTTAAACAAGTCTGGCCATTCTCCTCTGACCGCTGGCATCAACAAGGCATTTTTCACCCTTGTTCATATATTGTCCATATGCAGTGAATTTATAAAAATGTTCTAGAGCTTGACCAACATGTGTTTCTAATAGCCTAAGGCCTACAGTACTTGCTAAAGTTAATATGAAGTTAAATGGAGCATGTAAGATTTTTTTTTATTTATTAGAAATGCTCAAAGGCACTTCATACTAATATTGACCCACAAAATCACTGCTTCTTTTGACCTTTCAAAAGATCCTTTAAGCTGCAAAATGTCAAAACAATTGTCAAGAAAAAAAATCCAAAATGTCCAATTTCATGTCCAAGGATTCGATTTAGATTTATTTAGATGTTAAACATAATGTTTGACTGGAGCATGGCATATGCTGAGTCATGCACATGACTCTCCCTCTCTCTTTCTCTCTCTCTCTCTCTCTCTCTCTCTCTATCACTTCTGTTAACTGTTGAAGTATCAGTGTGAAATAAATGTTTGATAAGGAGTCATCTGACATTTACAAACTCGAGGAGACTATCCACCATATCCATGGTTTATTCTTCTGTTTTGACTACAGTACCGGAAAGAATTAAAAAACCACTTTCACTTTATATGTACACACATTTCTCTTATATTTAAAGAAAATTTTTGTTTGATATTATTATAATTTGTATCTACAAGATACAATACAGCCAACTTTATATTGCAGGACTTTCAAGGTTAATTTTTCTTTAAAGTCTCATTCCAAAGAATGTAGCTCCAAAATTCTGTCCTTGTGATATAAAACTTTTATTATTTTTTTTATAACCATTTATTGATTTCAGTTTTCTTAACAAAACAAAATTACTGACTGCTAAGCAACTTAATTCTGGTTTTATCCTTCAAATCCCCGACCCACACAAACGGACTTGTCTACCTTGCACTCATTCATTTGTATTCAGAAAGATGTCTTTGTAAAGAAGAAAGATTGAAATTAATTATTGGACATAGGTGCTGGTTGTATTATAATTTTGTGGCTTTTCAGAAAAGCTAACCAAACATATGCTATAAACCCTTACTACTTCAATTGATTTCCCTGGAGAATAATTTTCTCTAAAAGCAAGGCTCTGAGCTGAAATCTCTCAGCTCTGCTTTTCTAGTACTTTTGCCACCAATGGGACATTTTTAGCTTTAAACTTTCACAATCTCCCCAGTTCCTCTTCCAGTCCTTGGTGTTTCTCTACCTTCTTGTTTGGAAGGGACCCGGAAGATACCATAACTTAGAATTGCCACATCCATCACCACTGCTGTTTTCTGCTTATCTATTATTATGTGTCTGGCTGGTTATCTGTTATTTGTTTATCTTGAGGTTCCACAGAATTTAAGCTTTGTATTTTTAATAGTCTTTGTGGTTGCTCCCATTTGACCTAAGAGTATCTCCCAATATAAAGAAGCCCTATATTAAATGTAATGTTTACAATAATAATTAAAAAAAATCAGTTAATTTTTACTTTAATTATCCTGCTTGCTTTATAAATACTGTGATAATATAAAGCCATTGACTGCAAATGAAAGGGTTGACACTTTGAAAGGTTAATTCTAAGGATGTTCCAGTATGGGGTCTTTATGTATAATCCCTGCATACATACATATCTGTGTGTGAAAAGTGATCTATTGAGTTATTCTCTTCCATAATTAGAAAAGAAGAAAAGTTAAATAACAGATTAACTGAATAGGCTCTCTCATCTCCCATAATTCCACTTCATTATGTCAGAATAATTGACAGTAACTGCTAATTATGGTGTTCACAAGTAGGACCATAACAGGTGACAGATAAATATAAAATAAAATTATATAAAAGGAACATCTGGAGACTGATTTAATGGTGCAGACAATGGCAGATCTTGTCTAACAATTTTGTTCATACAGCTTTGCACTGGGACCTTTTCTTCTTGAGAGTGATGAGTGTCTCATTAGTTGATTTTGTGCACCCAGTGCAATTTTACTTGATCCCTGCCAGCAAATCACTACACTTTTGGAGATGACAACAAAATGCCTTCATATTGCTCACAGCCCCAATACCTTACATTTCTTGACATGTGTCCACATAGAACAAATGATTGACCGCAGCAATGTTGTAGTGTACTGTGGACATTTTATTATAAAAAAAAAAAAATTCCCTACATTTATTTATAGTGCTTATTAACAATTTTAAATCGTCTTCATGTAACAGTAGCTCTGTTTCATCGTATAGCCACTAGCATGAAGTTAGACTGCTATGGTCTAACCTAATAGCTTTTATGGAACAGAAACACTAGGGCTGACAAAGTCACACAAGAACAGATTAAGGCTGATTATTTAGTATTACAAGCTGTTAAAAATATTTTATGAATGTTTTTTTTATTATAGGTGTTAAAAACCACAAATAGCTATTTCTTTTGGTCAAATTAGTTTGAGCTACAGTATATCTGTATGAATTCTGTATGATTTTGCAAAAATGCTATAACCTCACCACCAAAACAATATTGACATTTGTTGCGCACAAAAAAATAGAGCCAGGGTTCAACATGAAGAGATTTTTTTGCACCACAATATGAGCCTGGGTAATATAGACTAAACATGAGTTGAAAACAACCAGTATTTATACCAGTAAGCTGAGCTGTAATCACTGGCCAGATAAATACTATATTTATATTCTACAGTTCTATCCATGTATCAAGTATAAAATAGAAATGTCAATGTAAGAATTTCATTAGACGAAGGTCATCATGCTAAATAATAGGAGCTAACATTATTGTAGTTTCTGCTATTTGGGTCTGTTTTATGCTGTTAGACACACACAAACTGCAGCAGCAAATTGCCACGTTACAGTAGCTAACAGGAGGATGACAAAAATATGAAAGCCCATAAGATTTCATGTCCTCCGCCAGAAGCCTAACCAGGCACCTAGCCAACGTAAAGTGACCTAATTTTGTGAAATCATAATACAGTGTGTTTATAATATAATCGGAGTAATGACATCTGTTACACTATAAAAGAGAATGAAAGTTTTAAGAATTACAGTCTTCCAATCCTGGAATCCTGGAGTTGTGGTGCTCTATGGACATTGTGACAAGTAGATATGTTAAATGAATATTAATATGCAGCAGAGCACAAGTGTCATAAAATGAAATTGCATGACCTGACTATATGATGCCAGTTGTAAAATTCACGGGATGAGGACTGCAAACCTCACAGCAAGGCTAAATTGTGTTTTCAAATGTTCACATTCACCAGAACTCCTAATGTCATCAAAAAAGAAAACTTGAGTAGAATTGTTCCAACTGCCAATATTCTGAGAATTTCCCACTCCTTACCACAGCCACACTCCCGAGATAAAAATGTGTATCACTTACAAACTGGTGATAACTGATGTTAAAATTTGCTCAGATTAATTTAAGAAACCATGACTTTTAATTTAAATCTCAACTTTTAATTTAATGTGAGGAGGCATGTAATATGACTGTATAGACTGGGAACAAGGTCAATGTATGTGAAGAGGCCATTTGGAACACGAGTGGAAAACACACACATGCACGCACACACGCACACACATTTTTACCACTTACACTTAAAAAAGTGAAATGTTATTCAATTAGCAGTGAAAGTTGTTCAATTTTTAAAGTTATGGAGTACATGCTTTTGAAACAAAAAGTTTTTGTCCAATGTATTTACTGACTAATGACTTTCAGAATATGTAGAACAAAAGGCTTTTAGAATAGAATACAAAGCCTATAGAAGTGAAACAATTACAACACTTGAACTGACAGAAGGACAGCCATTGTGGTTTCCCTTATTTTATTATTATTATTATTATTATTATTTTAATAACCCTCACTTTACCCCCACAAATCAAGATAGTGGTTTGGTCAGTAATTCTACATTTGCACTTTTAGTATGCATCAGAAGTGATGAAATTAATACATTTTCAATATGATACCTTGGCAGGCAAATCCATAAAAAGTAATTATATCAACCATAGCATAAAATCTGCACCTACTACAAGCAGAGATATTTATGCTTAAAAAGTTAATCTGGAATTGAACAACAGTTTACATACCTCAACTTGCAGTTGTTTGAGGTTAGATAGCATAATAACAGATGTGCAACATAAAAAGTGCAAGAATTTAAAAATATATGAATCTTTATTCATTTAAGAATCTTAAACATGGACTTTAAACATGGATGTCGGGTCTGGTCATCATCTTTTATCAGCTGTAGCTATCATTGCCAACAACAGCATTTAGTCTTACAGTATGTATTTTAGAAGAGAAAAGGAAATGTATTTGGTTTTTAAGCTATGAGTCACCATAACGTGCAATGGGAAACTTCATATAAATGTAGTGGACTTAAAAGTACTGTACAATATTTGCCTTTCGTATGCAGTGAATTATAAGGGCAGTACTCAAATAAATGGCCTTCATTACTGTCCACTCCTGCTGGTTCCTCTTCACACTCTAGCAAGGGGATTTTCTCTGCTGAATAAATTTTCAGCGTAATGTTAACTTTTATCAGTGGGAGGTGTTTTAGAACCTTCTGGTAATTTACTTTCGACAATAGTGAGACTTTAGCTCTAGTGTCAAATGCATTTTTGCTTGATTTCTTTCCAAAGTGGCATTCAACATTATGCCATTTTTTCCATTTCAAGTGGTGTAATAATCTCTGCCTATTCTCCATACTCTGCCTGTGCAGCTGGTTTCCTACATGCACGGACTTTTAATTTCTTTGCTTTTAAATATTTAATTTTGTTTTCTTTGCAAACTGTGAGCTCAGGTCTTCCAAAAATATAAGAAAGTAATTGACAGGCAATGCATGAAAAGTTGATTTATTGTGGAGGATTCAGTCTAACACACTTTTAAACTTTCAGTGACATGCTGCTAGCCTTCTTTTGTATAATATTTTTCTTGGCATTTTGCTTTCAGACTATTTGTTTTTGAACTCTGACTGGTTTGGACTGGAGATTTTTCTTTAACTGACGCATTCTCTGTGCTAAAGTTTTCTCTCTTTAGCAGTTGGAGACTTTCTTTGCGAGTCAGATATAGCCTCTCACTGTTGGAAGCTCCTATGATGGATACCTTATTTTTGGCCTGTGCTTTACATTTTAGTTGTTTTTTTGACTTTGTGATTCTGCAAGAATTTTTCTTTACATGAAGTGAGTTTCTATTTCTATTAAAGTAAATTTTATGTCTAAAGTAGGTAGATGTAAATGCAAAGATTTCATTTAATAACTGTTCAGTTTGATCCTGAGCTCAGGTAATTGTCTGTGTGATGTTCCTCCAAATGTTTGCATGGACTTAATTACACTGTATGAATTTAAACATAGGGGTAGTTAGATTGGGTGTGCTAAATTATTAGTACGTTTGAAAAGGTGTGTGTGTGTGTGTGTGTGTGTGTGTGTCTGTGTCTAACTGCATGGTGCCCTGCAATGGAATCCTATCTAAGATGTATCTCTACTCATTTCTCATTTCAGAATAGCAGTTTATGGCAAATGTAGGTAGAACACAGTTTTGGACTGGTCTAGTAGTACAATGGATGTAAGACATTATATTGAGTTATAATTCTGTCACTGTGTGCTCTTACTGTGTGTAAAGTACTTGGCAGTGTGTGGTTGATTTGGCCGTCTTTGTTCTAATTGTGCTAACAATTTAGTCATGAAGAGACGAAGAGGGGTCTTAACAGGACCACTGAGAGACACAGGCTACCACAAGCAAGTGTGACAGTTTTAATAATTTATCACAATGTGTGTGTGGTTGTGTGTACTGCAGTTCTGCTAAAGTCCTATGGGTGGTGCTAGACCTCCATGGTGTAATATTGTCTCTTCATTCCCTCTCTCATTTGCTTACAATTTATGTTTCCCCCCAATTTTCTTCTTGCTTCCTTGAATCCTACTCCCCTTCCCCTTTCCTCCCACCCTTGTTTTGTATGACCTTTTCTCTACTTCTCTCATTCATTCATGCATTCATCTTCAGTAGCTGCTTTATCCTGGTCATATTCATGAAGAATCCGAAGCCAATCCTGGTAACAATGGCCGTGATGTGGGAACAAACCCAGGAAAGCATGCCAGTCTAGTGCAGAAAACCATGCAAAACACACTGACACAGCTTTCTTTCATTTCCTCATTTTGATTCATTTTCAATATTTTTTATTTTACCTATTTTTATTTTTATCACTCTCTTTAGATTTTCCCGTTATTAGCTCCCTCCTGCTAGCCACAATGCACCATTCTGCATATGCGCAACCCCTCTCTCTTTTCACTCTCATAGTTTTTCATTCTACCTTCCTTTCTTTTCTTGTTCCTTTTTTACATTGCTTCCCTTTTTCCTCTTTTCTGTCCTCAGTATGTCTCACCCTTATATTTTATTTTATACTGTTTTTTTATTCTCTCTCTCTCTCTCTCTCTCTCTCTCTCTCTCTCATAGAGAACAGACGAGTCTATTTTCAGAGCTCCTGCTCAGCTGCTTTTCTTTCAGTATATTTGTCATTATTAGTCCTGCCACTATGATGAATTACATGTGCTAAACCCTTTACTGTGTGAAAATTTAGGCCCTTAACTCCTCTTGCCTCTTGCATCAACATGTACATAAACAGTGTAAAAATTATGTCATGTTCTTATGACATTTTCCCCTCCAGCATGGACCCCAAATGTCACAGATATGTTTGTGTGTGACAGAGTGAGTGACTGCAGCATGTGTGTGTGTGTGTGTGTGTGTGTGTTTGTGCTTGTGTGTGCAGTTTAACTGTTGTGCACCTTATCGGATGAGTTTATGCATGGTATACAAGATTATGATGAATAATTGCATCACTGCCACCACAGATGTAGATGACCTCCTCTTCATGACTTTGATTGACAGAATCCAGTCTCAATAGTAATGTCTGCTTTCCTATAATTGCATCAAAGCTTGCATATAAAATACACAGAGATGAAAAAAAAAGACACATCTAGTCCGCAGGTGTGTATAAAATATATATTTCTGTTGACATACATAAATTACTAGAATTAGGCTGGTATGATGTAATAACTGTGTAATAACTTTTTTACTGCACTGGTAGTGTTGGTTTACTTTATAACATTCTCAAAGATGAATGCCTGTACAGCTGCAGTGGTGTAAAAATTAAATAGCTAACTATTAACTGCTATAAGTAAATTATAGATTTGTATTTCATAACATTCCTATGTTATTATTAACTTGTTAAAAATTATTAAAATATATTATTTTGCACGCTAACAAGCATTTTATAGTGTTTCGTAACTTGGATTGAAGAATGTAAAGTATTATTAAAAGTTTTGTAAAAGGTGACAAAAGCACAGCAGTAAAGCACCTTGCATGGGGAACATCAAGGCAGAAGAGTCAAACCGCTGCATGTTGCCCCAAAGAAATCAGCTTAAATGTCAGAGGCCCACACAGAGGTGAAAAATGAGACACGGGAATAGAGCAAGGGGGAATTGGCCTTCCCTGGACAGCAATCGAAAGTGGCTTGACATTTCATTTATTATATGAATATTATTATTTTTTTAAATCTGCAAAAAACACTTCTCCTTTCCTCCTGCACATTTTAGCTGAATAAGTGCAAACATAATTACCTTGAACAAAGTCTCAGTGTTTACCCTTTAGCAGTTTATCAGATCACTGATTTTATCATCACTGATAAAAGGTATGTGACAATGTGTAAATGTGATCAAGGTAGGTCAAAGTGATTTAGAATAAATATAGAACCAATCAAAAAATGCAAGTAGTACTGCAAAATTAAGTTATTGATTTGAACACTAAAATCATACAAATAATTTAATCATAGCATTTTGCACTTGCAATCCTTGTAATCTTCGTACCAACTACCTTGCTTCCAAAAACAGTAATGACCAAGCGAGCACCACGATTTTAATGTGTGGATTACAACATCCAGCTGTGAACTTTAAATAATACTCCAGACAAAGACTGTGGAACTATGAAAATTGCTGAAATGTTTGAGCAATCCGGAGAACACCCATACATTGCTAAAATGTTCATGGCCAACATGGCCATGATTTTGCATTATAATATAACACATGAACTGCATTTTGGCATTTTGCTTAGTAAAAAGATACAACCATATTGCCAGACAACGTGGATAAAGGAAAGAAGCACTACTTTTCTGAACACTTGGTGATAGTGATGAGACACTCCATATGTAGGTTCCATTGTGAAGGTTTCATTAACATGTTCCAAATGAAAGGGAACCCACGGTGGTATCCAGCTTAGTACTAACTCTATCACCTACTCCCTTTCTAGGGGACCACTGTAAACTTTAAAAATTGGAATGTCAAATACTAGTGAATGATTTTGGCATGTTAACTTGGCATCCGCACTCGACTGCAGGGGAGCCTTAAAAAAAGACCATGAAAGAGCAATTACAATACATAACATTCACAACACTACCACACCACTGCCAGGTGAATCAAATAACATTGATTATCAATTATATTTTAGTAAACTAGTGACAGGATCATTGGCACCCAAGGCTCATCTATGCCTGTGGAAACTAAAGGCCAGCCATTCCAGAAAAGCCAATGTAGCACAAATTGCTGAAAGAAGTCAACGCTGGCCATGAAATTATCTGTATGAAAGTATCTGGATACCCAGTGCATCACAGCCTGTCACTTATGGAGTTTAGCAGGCAAAGAGTTTAGGGTTCTTAATCCGGCCGCAAAGCTCCCCAGATCTCAGTTGGACTAAGTATCCATGGACTGCGCTGGAAAAACACACCTAATCCATGGAGGCTCCATCCCGCAGCCCAGAGCAACCAAAGAAACCGCCACTAATGTCCTGGTGCTAGACATAACAGCAAATCCACAGAGGCCATGCTGACCAGGAATGGTGGCACAAGGGGTACCTGCACAATATCGGGTTTTATTGGTATAGCTGTTCTGTGTTTGTACAAGCACACCACTGTGTGGGAAATGCCAAAAATGTTCCTATTGTTTTTGTTAAAATGTTCTTATGGCTAAAACCATACATATAAACAAATGTGTGCATGGGTATCTATCTGTCTGTCTGTCTATCTAGACTGAAGATAGATAGATAGATATACAGTAGGTACTCAACTGGAATGTTGGTTTTACCGCCACGCCTCACGGTGGCAGCATTTGGGTTTGTGCGTTTGCTGGCTTTTACCGCTGAGTGGCGCTAT
>JAOVVA010150500.1:0-10202 GCA_028565275.1 Leiocassis micropogon | reverse complement strand
GGGTAACTTTACTTGTACTTCAGTAAAAGTTCACTAAAGTAACAGTACTTTTACTTAAGTACAAAATTTTATTACTCCACCTCTGGTGGTCTAAAAGTATTACACGCAGCACGGTGGCATATTGGTTAGCACTGTGGCCTTGCACCTCCAGGGATGAGGGTTTGATGTGTGGGTGGAGTTTGCATGGTCTCTCTGTGCTTAGTCAGCTTTCTCCTGCAGTCCAAAGATATACAGATTAGGCAAAATGACATTTTTCAAGTCCTCTATAGTGTGTGTGCCTGTGTGCCTTTCAATAGACTGGCACCCTGTCCTGGAAGTACCATGCCTATTTCCTCAAGTACCCTGAAATAAAAATTAAAACGTTTTTTGGTTTATGGGATCATTTTATTTCATATCAGTACTAAGACATAAAAGTCAAAATATGTCTGCTTATACATGTCACTGTATAAATAAGGCTGTATAATTTATCAGCTTAAAGTAGTATACTACCCTCTAGTGGCACAGTGAATCAACACAACATGTCTACAGTTCAACTGGGAGCAAGGCCTTAACAATGTCTTTGTACCAATGTTAGTTTACAAGCATAAGCTGAAAACAATTCGAATCATTATACTGTATATACAGTATATCACATATCCATAAGTCTGTGATACATACAAATGTAACTGCAACAATTATTTATTTTTTTTGCTTTATTTCAACTCACACAACACCGGCATAGAACAAAAATGTGGAAACTCACACAGTGCCCTAAGGACTAGTTTGAGAACCACTGCTGTTGAACATAATGTGAAATGTAATCCACTCAGTTATATTGCATTTGACTGTGTGCTGCCTCAAGTGAGGCAAAACTAAATGTCAAGTACCTTATTGAATTTTTTTTTTCAAATGTCAGTATATTCTTATCCTAATCCTACTTGTCACTAGTGCATGTCTCCATGGCAGGACAAGCAGCACCTTCAGTCTTTCCATTCAAAGTAAGTCCTCAAAAGACAAGCTAGTTCTCCATTATGGACTAAATACATTGGGATATTTATAGGACCATGTAGTTGCTGTTGTCTATATTGACTGAGCAGAATCAAAATTTGGGGTAGCACAGTGGTTAAGGCATTGGACTACGGTTCGGAAGATCCCAGGTTCAAACCCCACAACCACCAAGTTGCCAATGTTGGGCCCTTGAGCAAGGCCCTTAACCCTCAACTGCTCCGATGTATAATGAGATAAGAGCGTCTGCCAAATGCCTAAATGTAAAATCTGGTGGGATTTATATAATTTTGACATTAGCCAAAAATAATTAATAACAAGGTCCACCAGATTTACCAATTTCTTAAAAATTTTTTTTTTTAAAAATGCTGATTTTATCATACTGTGTCAATCTCCAACACAGCTGATATGCATTTGGTGACACACAAAAAAAAACTCCATAACAGGCAAAGTTTACAAGAGTAAAGTGACAAGTAAATGCGAAAATAAAAGATTTTCCATGAGATATTTTGTACTGACTAAGAGAAAATACAAAAGGAACAAGGGAGAAGAAAAAATATACAGTATGTAAAAAGAAAAATAGTGTCACTGCTAGATGACACTATATGAATTAGTTGAGTACATTTACTCTTTATTTGTGCTTATATCTTTGTAACAACAACAACAACAAAAATGTTCCACCACTGTGGACAGACGCAGCCACACATATATGCACTCAGGGTGCTCGGAGTTAACTTTTCTCTCTCTCTCTCTCTCTCTCTGAGGCCCTTTTTTGCCCATGTAAAGAAGAACACCTTTAAATAATCTTGCTGACAATACACAAGTGAAAAATATTACAAATTACATGTTATCTGCCAGTTTAATGTGCAGGCAACAACTGCCTATTCCCTCACTTCTATATTCACTTCTCTTTCGAGTGAATCACCCTGTATGTAGTAACACTGTCCCAATTGTTGTAATAAACTAGTAGTTATGTGCATGCATGATGAATGCAACATTATTTGTCATTAATTGTGCTTCCTGAGATGTTTGGATCCATTTGCTCCACAAAATTTGTCCACTAGATGTCAGTACAATGAGCTGTTAAATCAAGCATCATGAAATGAATCCTTTGGTAAAACTATTGACTGGGAAGCCTCGACACCTAAATCAGGCTTCAACATTGTGAACCCGGTTTGTGGATCACCTCAATCCTAAATGTCTAGTGTGTCAGAGACCAACAAGTGATCCATGGATTGACATCCTTCATGAGGTGGAGCCACTGGAGAAAGAAATGATCAGAACAAAGGTTGAAAAGGCACCTCAGTAGGTTGTACAGGAGCATGAGGAGTGTTCACTGAATGACCAGACCCTTCATATAAATGGTCCATCAACTTAAGCTTGTGTGAATCATTTTTTTCACAGGATCTTGAAGTTTGAAAAAAATGAGCAAGACGTAACCGATCAAGCAGTTCATCAATAATGGGCATTGTATATGCATCAAATTTAGATACTGTGTTGGTCCGGGCACCCATAGTCCACACACAACTGGGCCAACACATTCCAACATAGTCTTGGACACCAGGACACCTGCTTCAATCACAGTGGGACCCCCTGCATACATACCAGGATACATACTAGGAGTCTCTATGTTGTTTCTTACACTTGTATTAATTAATTAATCAAGATTACACAAACTCTTGAGACATTTATCTTTAATTAAGTTAAAATTAGGTTTAATGTTTATTTATTTCATATTTTCCTTTATTTACACATCTTTTCTAAATGTTTTTTATTGTTTTTATAAGCAAAATAATAATTATAGTGTTGGAAATTGGTAATATTTTTTGGTGGCTGGAACGCATTATTTTCTATGGGAAAGTGTGTTTCACAATACGAATTTTCACCCTAAGAACTTGCCTCCGAAACGCATTGAATTTGTTTGCTGAGGTACCATTGTAATGTAATTAATATAAACAACTAGAGTTCACAGGTATTTTTTACAATATCTAAAATATGCCAGATAGTCAATTAGCGCCTACAATACATACTGTACAATACCCTTTGCATTAATATCCTGTAAGTGTCACCCTTTACTTCCCTAACCCACAACATCTGCAGTAAAAATGAATTATCAAGACCGAGCAAACGTCTCTAAAAAGTATTTCGCCAGCAAAACATAGAATAAATAGAAATAAAATGTTTAATGGTACCAAAGGTCTAGGAAGAAAACAGGTTTCGTTATTTTAGAAAATCTGAATATATTTAGTGAATTTATGAATTACACTTAAAGTATCAACTATGAAGTCTGATTTAATTGGTACCATTAAGCATTTTATTTCTATTTATGTTTATGTTTCTATTTACGTTATGTTTTGGTGGCGAAATACATTTTAGGCAGAGACGTCTGCTCGGTCTTGTTAATTCGTTTTAAACGCCACGCTTTTTTTTTTCATATAACTTGAAAATGAAGTTAAATATACACAATAAATTAATAATTGCGTTTGCTTTACATTTGAGCACTTATGTGTAAATAGCTTTTTCATTGCATATTCTACCATATCATATATTTGTGTCCTATACTGTTTTATTCATATTGTACAACATTACATGCAGTTTGTAATTTACTTGCAATTGTATTTTTAAAATGTAACCTACGTATCTACAGTATAAGCATATTTAACTACTTTGAAAACTACAGACATTTGGTCTGGCTTTTAGACCAAATTTATTTTATATAAATGTATTATTTAATTAATTATCTTATTATAAATATGATTTTTATTCTCTATATTCTTGACAAATATAGTCCTTCAGAGCAATCATTGTGTCAGAAGATTCTGCGGAATCTCTTCACACCTTTCAAACTGTGTGCGCTGTTGGCAAGTACTGCAGGTGGGGTTTAGATGAATTAACAAGACAGAGCGGACGTGTCTGCCTAAATTTTATTTCCCCTAGTTGGATTTGATACTTTTCTTTTTATTTACTGTATGGGGGAGTATGTCTGCAGTTTTATCGATAAATCTGTTCATATCTGCGCACGTGTTTATCAGCCTTTTGATCAAAAAGCGCGCACGCGCAACTCACTTTCACTTTGCACAAGGCAGTGTTTATTGTTAGTGTATATATAAAGCGCATATACACAATAAAACAATATTGTTTTAGGCTAACTTATTATACATTTTTGTATTCTTTGTTGTACTTCGTCTTTTTGCACACATGCGCGGGTGCGTTACAATAATAACTAGAGAGGTACATTTCCTGAAGAAAATGTGAGTGGTGCTTGCCGTGGCAAGACATTGGAGTATACCTTAGCCATGCTAATTAGAATGCTCTGTCATTCTCATTCAAGTAAAATCACCAACCAAAAAAAACTGCCAACAGCTTTAGGTTAGACTGCAGTAAATACTCACTAGATTGCTGCCAGATCGGTTGTGAAAAGGTATTAGGATCTACCAGGTTGCAAAAAAAAAAGCAAATCAGAAGTAAAGTGCTGAGTTTTAAACTCTGACAATGAGAGAGACTGTTTATCAATAAACAGCTGTGAAGACTTGTTACTATAGTAACTCCTGTCAGTGGCGGAGGGGGGTGGGGGGCACGCACACTGCTCTGGGTCAGACACAGAGAATGGCAAACAGGAATTAAGCTGTAAAACAAATGCTTCCCAACAGAATACTGTAGGTCCGATCGCAAAAATTCTTTCACCATGTGTGGGAGGAACTTCCAGACTACAACATATTAAAATTTCATGCCTGTAGATTGTACTATACTGACGTGGTGACAGTGCAAAGACACCCTCCGATGTAAAATTTGAGACGAAAATTGAGAGCAGTTTTAGAATGGTCGTCTATGGGGAGAGAGAGGGAGGAGGCTGCGCTCTGATGTCATTTGTGAGAAAACCGTAAATCTTTCAAATCAAAGACAACGATAGTTACGTTTTTACGTATAAATTATACATGTAGGGTAAAAGGTTTGGGCAGCAAAGAAGGAGAAATACCTTTTTTTCAAATTATTTTCCACACTCATAACAAGACATGGTTTTGGTCAATAAAAGTCACTAAAAGTCTTGTGACCCGTATAAAGTTTAAATGATGTTTCTACGACAAAGTATGGCCGAGCAGTAGGCCTTCAAAGTGGCCTGGGTTGGCACCTTTCGGGCCTTTTCCCATTGAAATGAATGGAGGAAAAATGGGGTTGCTTTTTGGGAATTTTTGGAAATCCGTGTGACAAATCCCAACCAAAAGTTATAGTACCCCATTCCCGAATAAGCCGCACGATTTGACATTCATGGGTCTACGACAAACTGTGGGATTTTTCTATGGGATTTTTTCCCCATTAAAAGTCAATGGGGCAAATTTGGGAATATCTCTTATGCCTCGTTGCTAAAACTTATACCCTTGTGCAGGGTATCTTCTGACACAGGGTGCAAACCTCAACTGTGGTTAATGTTACATTTCTAAAAAATTTCCTCTGCGCTACAATCAGTCAAAGTTGGTCCCCATGTTAAGTCTATGGGATTTAACCGCCCACCCCTTAGAAAAGTCATAGCACCCATTTCCCGCATAAACCGCATGATTTGACACCTCACTCATGGTTCTACGTCAAACGGTGCGGGACTAGTTACGCGCCGAACTTTTGTACAGAAGAAGAATGTCACGTACTGTTAGTTGTTGGACTGTGGGCATGAAGGTGAGGCATAGGCGCAGAGGGGATATGGTGGCAAACAGTCTTTTTAATGATAAACAAACCAAACAAGACAAAACATGAACAAAAGAGGTTGGCTTTACTTTGGAACATGCTAGAAACAAAACCAATAATTAACTAATACACAGACAAGGGACTAAACAAACTAATATACAATACAGACAAGGGATACAAACCAGATGAGACAAGACACATCAAACAGACTAGAGGACTAAACACAAGGGACAATACATGCAAGGGGCTAAACACACACAAGACAGGCTTGGCTAGGCCTTCTAGCTGTTATGCACATTAGCTACTATCTAGCTTAGCAGCTAAACAGACTAATTGCTAAACAGGCTAGTAGCCAGAGACCCAAGAGAGGAACAGACTAGGTACACAGCAGACTAGGTATGAAACAGACTAAGAACTATAAAAGTTAGTGGCTAAACAGGTTAGTACCTAAACAGACTAAGATCTAAACAGACGAGGAGACTAAACAGACTAAGATCTAAGCAGGTTAGTAGTGCACTGGTTAGTATTTATACAGACTAAGAACTAAACATGCAACAGAGGTTACTTACACATAAGGGGTAAACTCAAAAGGCTAATTCTCCTAGAGGCTAATCCTGCTAGGAGACACAGATACACAGAGTCATACTAAATTAAGACAGATGCAAACTTAAACAGCTCCAGAAACCAAATGCCAACTATAACTAAACAAACTAAAACAGAACATAACCAGCCAAAACAAATACCCACTTAACAGAACCTGTAATAATGCTCGACCCAATTTCCCAGAACAATCAGCTATTCATAACGTAACTAATGAGCTACCTCGTTCAGGTGAGCACCGGCATCACCTGACCGAGGTGCCTTCTGGGAAACTGAGTCTACCAACAAAAACTACAAAACAAAAAACAATGCCCTCTAGTGGTGAACCCTCACAAAGAATAAGAGAAAAAAAAAAAGTAAGCCTGTGAGATAACAATAGTAGTGCTTCGCTTTGCAAGCACCACTAATAATAAATCCGGAGCACTACTACTACTACTAATAATAATAATACTGAATGGAGAAAGCGTCAAAGTCAAAGAAGTATCATTATTGAAGGAGAGAAGAAAATGAGGAATAAATACATATCAGTATTTACAGTTTGAGCTCGACACGTTTATGAGCTCGCTTGATGTCAATGGGCGCCTAAGAGAGAGAACACATTTTTGGCTTCAGTAGACACACAATACTTCAGATTAAAACACGACTGCCCCCTACAGGTAATGAATGGCATTTTCACAGCTTGTTGCGTGCTGCCGCGGCAGCTCGCAAGATTCCTTTACTCGAAACGTGCCTTCAGACCTGTGGCGTCGTGGCCAGATCAGTATATGCTTTGTCAGAGACACGTGAAGCCAGCAAACTGCATAAAACTGTTACGCATGCTGCGGCACTGTACATAATGTATGTAAGCTTGAAGATGGCCACAGATTCATAACATTCACAAGATCAAGACCTTTGGTGCATACTGTAAAATAATTTATCAGAGGTTTTTCCACAGATACTCAAACAAAACCGATATGAGAACTGATGCAAGACAAAATAGACTTGAGAAAAATAGACTGAGGTCAAATGGCAAGAAGATAAGAAATGCTAACAATAAACCTGAATGTGAAGAAGCTTGGCGTAGGACTGTCACTAGACTTACCATACTGACTGGCAGGGGTGGAAGAAGTACACAAACTCAATAATATAGCAAAAGTACAAGTACTTGCCAGGAAAAGCATTCACCTACTGTACAAGTAGACGTAGCACTTCATTTTTTTCCTTAATTTTAACTCTAAGTACTGAGTACATGGTTAGTGATAAACAGTAAATTATAAACAAAATTTAACCCGATGACATGAAATTGTAAGTCTAGTAGAGATTTATTTTCTGTAGTTATTTAAAATGTTAATTGTTTTAACCACAGTTAAAGTTTAAATCAATAATAAATCAATAAATATATACTTCGCTGGCTGTTTTCTGATGCTTTTTACGTTCAATTAGGCAAGAGATACATTTAACATACATACGCATATATATATTATATATATATATATATATATATACTGTTATATATATATTTACATTTTTTTTTTACTGTATTTCATATAGTTTGTTATAGACACTCCATATATTAAAACTCCATATATGTTAACACTCTACAGTACATATTTTAGACAATGGACATTAAGGTTAGAACCTTGAATAACTGAGTATTGGTGAGTATTATGGATAAAGAAGAGACCATCTTACAACACTGAAAGCAGTTGCTTTACCATGCTTGTAGTTTTATTTCAAGGGAGTTGTGGCTTTTCAGATGCTAAAATAAGTCACTGATTAACTTTGTTAAAATTAAAGATTTCAGATTCCAATAGCCAGTGCTGTAGTGGTTCGCAATATGTATTATATGTATTTTTTTTTTTATTAAATATATTTTTATTATATATATATATATATTGTAACGGGTTCGACCCTAAGTGCACGGGCGACACCAGGAAACACGGACACGAGGCGATCATTAGCGATGATAGTTCACCAGCCATGCTAAATTCCGCGGCCCTGCTCCTTCACACACCGGTAGAAGGAGAGGGCGCCTAACTAGTGAGCTTCAGAGTGAGCGAGGAGCGATATTAATTTGGGCGCACATTATATTTATATATTTCACATTATATTTATATTTTTCAGATTATATTTAGGACATTATATTTTCTAAGCTTGTCATAATAGTTCATGTCTGTTCACACACTGCTATAGTTTCAACATATCACTGTCATTAGTACTGTTTTGCTGTTCTGTTTGGTGTCAAATGCACATACCTGTAGCCACTGATTCATGTGATTAACATTTGAGTACCATGGGTTTTGTTTCAAACAAAATGATACTTTACATTCCACATTCAGGAGCTAGAGCAGTCACATTTAACCTAAATTGAATCTTGAAACTATATTCATTTAATCCAATAAAAGTTTAATCTAATTACAAAACAATCTATAATGCTTCTTTCCTAATGAACATCTGAAATCTTTTTAACCCAGTTGTGTCCATGGTCAACTAATATTTCAATAAAGCAAACGCTCATATGTGAATTATGTTTAAAGCGTTAAGATTAAGGGGGACTGTATATTTTTTTGGAACAGTTATCTACAAAAAATATGTACTGGTTAAATAAAGAGAGGGTTTTTTTAATGCTTTATGAATGGACCTTTTGTGTTGTCACAAAAGTACATGTAACGTCATGCATATCCTTCATTACTGCGCTACCACAACACTGTTGTACATTGTGTACTATTTCACAATGTACTGTGCTTTTTGTCTATTGTTCTTTTTGTCTTTTAGCACTCACCTGACCTGAATAGGTCTCAGCTTTGTGGCATTATAGTTACAAGTAAGAATCTTTAAAAAACAAAAGATGTATAAAGGGATTTGTATTAGGGTACAGTATAATGGTAAAACACAATTTGTCACAATGCCATGGAACCATTTACATGAGAATAAAAGTAACATACATAGACAAAGAGGGAAAAAACATGGTGTTTAGGTAGAACAATTAGTCTGTTTATTAAAACTGTTTATGAAAACGCAAAAAAAATCATCTAATTTTTACTCTGATTTTTCTACACAGTTCTCCCAAATAAATATTAACACCTAAAATATTTTATATGTCTACTATATAGTACCAATACATGTCCAAACATGTTTTATAATTTTTTCTCAATGCTTTCTCGGTATAATTAGTGCAGTGATTAATATGGGTAAGCGGTCAACAAATTAGGTAACCCTAACTGATGCAATGAGTAGCTTTTTATATAAACAACCATGTCAGAAGACATATCCTGTGGTCATGGAAAAGATGTTACGTTGTTGATGGGAGATCACGTAAACACTTAGCGAAGTGAAATTCCCAAAAACATCAGTAGAACTCGCAGTTATGTCTAATAGTTAAAGTAAATGCATTTAAACATGCACAATGCGAAGAGGACTCAAGGGATTGGGACTAAACAGACGTGGAGCCTAAGAAAACCACTCATCAGTGAAGCTAATTAAAAAAAAATGCTTCAATTAATATAAATAAATTGAATGATGCAATGTGTAGCAAAAAAGGTCAGCCGACTTCCTGAATATACTGAATGACCAAGGCCCGGTTGTCACGTCCTGTTAGGTGTTGGACTGTGGGCATGGTGGTGTGGCAAGGCATAGACGCAGACGGGGATGAGGTGTAACAAAGAAAGTCTTTTAATTATAACAAAACCAAACAAATGTGAACAAAGGAAGTTGGCTTTAACTTGGGAGCATACTATAACCAAAACCAATAAACTACTAATACACAGACAAGGGATCACACAACCTAATATACAGTACAGACATGGGATACAAACCGGACAAGACACACTAAACAGACTAGCGGACTAAACACTAGGGACTATGCATGCAGGGGCTAAACACACGCAAGACAGGCTTGGCTAGGCCTACTAGCTGTTATGCACATTAGCTGCTAAGCTAGCTAGTAGCTAAACAGACTAATT
>JAOVVA010150459.1:0-10204 GCA_028565275.1 Leiocassis micropogon | reverse complement strand
TGTTGCCCTTTTAGGAGTTGCCGCACCTCCCCCAGTGTGTGTGCTGCGGAGGTGTGTGTGTGTGTGAGAAGGAGAGAACGAAGTAGGAGCTCAGGTGTGCTGCTCACACCCCGAAAATGTTTTGTATTATAATTCTGTGATGCTGAAAGAGGCCGATAAAGGTTTTGTGCTGAACGTTATTCTTGACTCTGAGCTCTTTTTTCTCTCGTCACACCATATTTAAGTGACCACTTTGATTTCAAGCACAAGAAAGACAACAGCTTTATTAATGCAAAGGTGTTCCTTCAATTAAAAACAACATTAAAACATTCGCTACTAAAAAAAGAAATGGGGCGGGGGAGCCTTCTACGCGCTCTCCTCACACCACTTAGTGCATGCGCAGAGAGAGAGAGAGAGGGCAGAGTGTGTGGCAGGGTGTTATTGTGTAGGACGACTTTCACACACACACACACACGCACACACAGATACACATACACACACACTAAGGGAAACACAGCTCCCTGTGTGGCTTTCTGAAACCTTTTTTTCTTTTTGTGCCACTTTAACAAGGAATCTTTCTAATGACATGCAAGGACGTTGACTATAAGAGTGATGCACATGCACTAAGACCAAGCATGGGAGACGATTACTCACAATTCTGAAATGAGCGAGCGAGAGAGAGAGAGAGAAGAGCATAAAAAGCGTATACTATACTTTCTACTTGTATTGCAAGACCACGCTTGTTTACCATGTTAATATATTTTTTTTATTATTTGCTCATCTTGCAAAACACTCTCCAATGAAGTTAATTGCAATCCACAGTTTTACTGTGTTCTTTATCATACATGATTGTTTCTATAGGAGCAGCTAATTTATTGGAACTTATGTTGGAGTTCTAGCCTATCTGGCTTAAGAATTGTGCCAATAAAATCTGGTAAAAAATGGTTATATGGCGACAAAGCTTCTGTACTGTATTTAGCTTCTGGCCTGGGTCTTCTCCAGACCTAAATCCAAAAAAAACTGTTAGACAGTGATGAAGAAGGCAGGGGCAGTCAAGGAATCATCTTCTGTACATGATCAGCAATCAAGAAGGCATGGACTGAGCAAGTAATACAGAGTACTGCAGACATCTCTTTAAATTTAAGCCTAGCCAGTTCTAGCATGGTTTAAAGAAAAATGGCCATCATACTAAAATGTTGATTGCATAGTAATTTCATTGCATGAAATAAATTATTCTTATCTTTAAAAAAAAATGAGTTTACAGAAATGTCGGGCCAAACAAACATCATTACTTATACAACTCGTAAATTTTACTGCTACCAGAATATGGGTTGACACTGCGGAAATATCAAACTCACAAAATGCTCATATCATTTTTGGTTACAGAAAATCAAAAAAACACCACGAAAAAAAAATAAAATACATGATTATATTCACCTGTGCTATTTCTTTGTCTATGTGCCATGTTTTATGTTTCATGTTTTTTTTTTTCACTTCTATATACTGTAGTTGGTTACAATTAAATCAAATAAATGTAACTATACTGTATTGCCTAGGTTGATCTCCATTTATTTATTGCATTTATATATTTTTTGTGAGCACATTTCTTTGACAAAGTTGATGATTTAGAATGATCCATCCAGGTTTTAATAAATGTGTTAAAGTGTTTGTAACCCAGGCGCAAAATGTTCAATTGCTAGAGAAATGCTGTAGTAAGAGAAAAAAAAACCTGGTAATATAAAATAACAATTTAAATATTTTCTATTGACCTAATAAGAATTTAGAAGTTACTTACTGTAACAATGCTGACCAACCTCACGGTTTCTTTTCATACAAATCCAGTAGATATTTATGACTACAGACATCAATAAAGCTAGAGAAAGACAGGCGATGATGGGAGCATAGATGTTTTGGCCTAATGTTGAATTGTTCATTCCTTTAAAGTATTGTCTGTTTCAAATAAATTAATAAAAAAAAAATACATTCAGTAAGATAAAAAAGTGCATGTGTGTGCGCAATATTACTGACAAAATATGTAATAATTGTATTTGCAATTTCACAAATTATGTTTTTAAATGCTAAGTTGTACAACTAACCTTTGCAGGTGGCTTACATTTACATAGTAAATCTGCAAATAAATTAATATTACTAATTTATTCCTAAAGATATTATTAGTATTACTGCATTTCTACACAGCAAAGACAGTCGAAAGGTCTATTTAAAGCTCTACAGGAAACTACAAACACATCAGATCCCTTCAATCTGCAAAAAAAATGTAATAATTCTAGATTTTAAGAATAATTCTTAAGAATTAAGATAATAATCTAAGAATTAGAAGTATAATGATTTCAAATAATATGTAAGCAATAATTCTGTGGACAACGAAACTAAATATAAAGAAATATAATGTAAAACTCGAGCATGTAAAGGAGGAATACTCACTGTATCTGAACGCTAGACGAACAGTATAGAAGTGCGCAGTGCTAAAAATGCTGTGTTGTGTGTTTGGTTCATAAAGCTGTGGCCACAGTATTTCCACTCCTATTTACAGTATATTAATAAAATGTGCAAAGGGGCGGGACGAACAAGACAACATTTAAAAAAAGCATATGTATAGAATAAGAGGCAACAGTTGTCAGAATAACAGCTCCCTTTATTTCTCTACATAACCTCTGCTACACTAATGCACTTATCCCAGCGTTTCACTAGTGCTTGGATACCATTAGTAAGTCAGACCATTTTCTCAGTATGCCTGCTTCATTAGAATTCATCTGTCACTGCAGCCAGGATCAGACTGCCTGTCTTTACGTCTGAAAGGAACTTTTAAGGAGCCTTAATGTCCCAAACATGTGGAAATGGCTTGGAGTGAGGTCAGCACTGTACAGGGATGTGGCAGTATCTCCCAGCCGAGTTCCTGTAATGTGCAACTGGTCTTTTTGAATGATTGTGTGTACAGTACCCACAGACAGATGCGTCTCTTCCACAAGTTGGTGACAATTTATCCGTTGGTTTCCAGGGATCAGCCATTCCACTCGCTGAATGTTCACGGGAACGACTGCAGTGCGCGCCAAGTCACCTCGGCCAGGATCATCATTTACAGACTTCTTTTAAAAAATTACAGTCTCATCTCTGTACTGTGATTAAAGTCGTCTGTAAATGCCAAACACCTTTACACCTTTCGGTAATCAGAAATTTCATAACGAGTCTTGGTTTGATTTTAAGGCCCCTCGTACAATTCTGTTAATAAATAGGAACTTTTAAAATCAATAAGCATTTTGTTTTGCCAATTTTTAAATAATATTTGCATTTAGTCACATGGCTACATGGATAAAGGAGCATTTATGAGGTCAGGCATAGAGGCCTGGGTTGACGAAAGTGTTACAATTCAGGTTAGGGCCTGTGAGAGACAATCCAAAAACACACCATACTGGAGTCATGGGGCTTTCTTTATGAACAGGAGCATTGTTATGCTGGTAAAGTTTGGGACATTTGGCTCTTGGCTTGAAAGGCATTCTACATATTCAGTTTTAACTTTGAGACATTCATTTGGGAAAGAACCATACAGTACGTTGCTGTAATGTTCAGGGGTCTGCATACTTTTGGTCATATAGACAATCATTCAGAATAAATTCCATTTCATAAAAATGTAAATGTCTGTTTAAATGTGGTATGAAAGGTTTTATTAAAGGCTAAATAATCTAGTGGATATTCATGCTGAGTGATCTTGCATGCTGTGGAATTAACCAGTCAGTAGTGTCAAAACACCACATGACCAACTGAACATTTACCACCCAAATTCTCACCCCCCCACCCCCTCCACGCGACACACAAATAACCACTGACACATTGCTGTGCTTGTACGGGAAGACTAACAACAGCTAATAAATGAAGTCTGACCACAACTGACACTAAGAGCAGCGGAGCATTCACCATCTCTGATCTTTACAATTAAAACAAAACTGGTTTGCTACAAAATACTAAGACTGTATTAAATGTATGGAATTTTAATTAGACTGTGATTTTATTAGCTGCTGTAGTGATCTGTACAAACTATTTGTAATGCACCAGTGTGGAAATGTGCTGCTGTTGTGCATTCTGAAGATACAGAGTACTGTATGTACAGTATGTGTTTGCATGTGAGAGATTGTGCGAGCTTCAGCTTAGATCTGTTGACCTTTTTGTATTTTATTTTTAATCTCTCTATCTTTCCTCCAGGTCCCTTTAATAATAGTGACTGCACAACTGGGCATAATATCAGGTCATAAGGATGTATAGGCACAAATGTGGACACCGCATTTGTGTTCGCCATACTTGTGTCCAGACAGGTTGTATCACTGACGGTATGTTCATGCCATTGAACTTACCGTCTACTCAGTTTCTGGTTTATTATAGTTGTTCTTTTATTTATAATTTTTTTTCCATTTTTCCCCTTATCTTGTTCCCCTGGTCTTTGATATTCAATAATATATTGTGTTTTGACTGATTGTGGGTGGCACAGTGGCTTTGTGGTTAGCACTGTCACCTTGCATTTTCACAGATCAGGTTTGATTCCCACCTCGGGTCTGTATGCATGGAGTTTGCATGATCTAATTGCAAAAACATGAGCAGGTCACCACATTTAACCAAAAACAGAAGAGAGATCGATCTTCACACTAGTTTTTTGTAAAACCAAACTGATAAAAAAATCTAAGCAATTCTGTACCACTTCCTAGCAATTTTAAAATGTCTTTTGACAGCCTTTTGGGCTTGAAACCTTGTGGAGTAGGTAAGTGTTGATGTTGTGGAGTGGGTCAATGTTAAAGGTAAAAAATAACAATTAAATCCTGGAATGCCCATATGATACCAAGTATGGTGCAGTAGTATAAAACTGATTCTTCATCCACATAACATTTTATGCAGTTGGATACAGTACCAAAACAATCACCATACAAGAATCATCATGGAGCTGCTGAGGCAGCAAACATGTTGGGGAGTCAGGATCCTCCCTGACTGGGGTGTTTGACTCATTTTTATAAGACGAGGACAGAGGAAAAGCAGAGCAGTACAGCTGTTTAAGGATGGCCTCCCTTCTTAAATAAAATGTAACTAAATATAAAATTTTATTAACTTAATCACTTTAGTGGTGATGTAAGCTCAGTTGCATTTGATAATTACCCAGTATATATTTCATTTCATAAAAACAAAAGAAAAACGTATAAACTAGTAATTCACATAAACTGGTATAACATATATGGAAACTCTTTACCAAATGTCATAATTGAACTTTAAAAGTGCTTTGAAACCATAAATAGATAAAGCACAAGGTTATGATAAACTGGTTAAACAAACAAGTGTGGCCACTATAGAGAATAAAACATACAACATGAATAACTTTTTCAGTGGTGACGTTTTTCAGAGTCTAGTCACTGTATAGATTCTGTTCACCAGCACACTGCTTTTCAAAATGTCCTCACTATTTCAATTTAATCAAACTGAAGGACAACCACACCAGCAGCACTGTTCACTAGGTGATGGGCCACAGAGAGAGAGCCTACTGATACACATAGCTGTACTAGTTTCCAACTTGACCCCAATATGTTCAGGATTTCAACCTGACCCCAAATAAATACATTACCAGCGCGAGTTATTACAGGCAGATAGAATTAAGACAGAAATTGTATAAAAAAGACTTTTTCCAATCAGAATGACATCTGCTCATTTTAAAAACTCCCCTGATAAGTGGTCCATGCACTTAAAGATTAACACTGACCATACATTGTTCTTAAAATAATATTACATGTGTAAGAATGCATGTTAAAATAAAGGGAAAAAAATACTGACTAATTTAGTCACTATAGCAAATACAGTGTGTTGTATAAATATTCTAATTTACTAAATACAGATAAAGCTGAGCCTGTGTACAGGCCCATCTTTTGCGGACACTAATAAATATTAATGAGTATGTAAATGAAACAATCACGTGACAAGGTGTCAAACTAAACAAGTGAAGATTTTTCTTGGCAGATTCAGTAAAAAGATTGCATTTTTTTTTTTGCAAGTCGGCTCTGTGTCTATCATGATGGTTATTTTGAAGAAAGTTATAATGAGGTCTCAGGTCACGTGATCTCAGTGCCATGGAAGGGAGGTTGGGCCTAATTAGCATACCAAAAGTACAGGCTGCACAAAACGATTTTTAAAATATATGTTTTACAGACAGATGTGCAAGGCCAAGAAAATAACGGTATAACTCGTAAATTTTATAAATATTCTTATTATTTATGGTGTACTTGTATATTTTAACTCAATCTTTAAGCTTCATATAGAAATGTGCTAAAGAATCACTATGGAGTCCAAGGGGGAAAAAAACACCTACTGTATGCAAATATACTGGCTGTTCTTTCAATGTGTGATTAAGCTTTTTTATGTCTGAAACCCTGGAAGAAACCCTGCAAGTACAGTTATTGTTTTATTGCTATGATCATCCTGAAAAACCCTGCTCTCACATTCAAAAACTGAAATAGTGACAGTAACACTAAAAGAATACAGAAATCAGCACAGAGGGCTCACATAACTATAACTATAACTATAACTGTGAAATCTGGAATAAAAACTCGAGTATCACAATTTTACAACACAATATACTGTAGATATGTTTGATCTTTTTCGAAAACTAAATTTAATAGCAGCAAGACCGGTGTAATTTTACTGTAATTTTCTGGTAATCATGCTGCCTGTTCTTTACTGTTTAACAGAAATATTTCTAAAAATATGAAAACTTAAAAATAAACACATGGTCTAAGTAATCTTGAAGTGAAACTCGCTGTCAAAAGTCACATGATAATTTAGGATGGAAATTTTTTGAGATGCACTTCTCTTTTCATGTAATATTGATGAATATGCATGTAGCAGAAAACATACCTAAATTAAAAATGCATGTATTTGCATGTGATTATGCATATACCTCACTTTAAAAGTGAGAAACCAGGAGGGTGGCAGATGCACTTGCCAAAATCTATATTAGAGATTACAAACAATTATAAATTGCATGGGTATGTTATTTTTTTGCATCCATTGACTTTTTCCTTCTTGGAAAAAAGTGACCATGCGCGGATTAATAAAGGGGAAAAAAATACCAGTATTTCATGCTTTTGGTGCCAGATAGATTGAGTATAATATTCATCTGGCAGGTGATGAATGGAAAACTATTTTGTCCACAGCTAGGTGGCGATATGAGTACATGATAAACACTGAATTACACTTATGAGACACTGGTCACACCATATTCCTGGGTTATTGAACAGAAGGTTGGGGGTTCACACCCCAGCGCTACCAAGCTGCCTTTGTTGGGCCCTTGAACAAGCCCTGGGAATTGTATAATTACTGACCCTCTGCTCTGTCCTCAGCTTCCTAACATATTGGACTTTTACTGTGCTTTACGATGTACATATACGACGAACGAAAAGCTCCATGTGCATTCCAGACATTTGCTAAAGAGGTGTCCTGTGACATATTTTCCAAAGGCTTTGCTTTAATGATATTTTGATGCTTCTTGAGTGTGTGTGTGTGTGTGTGTGGCGAAGGAGAGATTACTTAGTATTGTGTGAATCAGTAGGGAAGTAAAATTTAGTTGCTGAATTAAAGCAGAAACTGTAAAACACATTTACAACAGAATTTACAACAATCTGCATGGACAAGCTACATATATAGTTTAGTTAAGCAGAGACTCTGAAATATATAATTAATGCAAACTGATTTTGAAAGTGGTGGCATGGTGGTGTAGTGGTTAGCACTGTCGCCTTGAACCCAAGGTCCAAGTTCGATGTGGATGTTCTTGGTGCTTGGTGGGTTTCTTCTGGGTACTCGTTTCCACAGTCCAAAGATATGCAGGTTAGGCTAATTGGCATTCCCAAATTGCTCGCAGTGTGTGAATAAGAGTGTGAGTGTGTGTAGATGTGTGTGCCCTGCGATGGATTGGCACCCTGTCCAGGGTGTACCCCGCCTTGTGCCTTACTGTATGTGTCCTGGAATAGGCCTCCTGTGAACCTGAATGCGATAAAGCGATATAGGAGACTTGTATAGTGATATAGGATCACTATACAAGTGAGTGAGTGAGTGAGTGAGTGAGTGAGTGAGTGATTTCAAAAGTAATATCTAATCTTTGAATTCGTTATCCAACCTGCATTGCTGTGGTGGTAAACTCACACAGGGTCTAATCAAAGTAATAAAACATTAATACATTTAGAGAATCAATCTTTGAGATCCATGTTGAGTCTAACATAATGCCGTAAATGTCATGCTTTGGTCAAGATGACCATTAATACATAAGACAAGTTGAAATAAGGGCAGGGCAGTACAAAAAAACAAAAATGTTTGTGTGGGCACATGGGCATAACCACATTTTCCATCTTCTGATATCTTTGTGCAAAACCAAAACACTGATATGGAAACCAATGTGTACTTGTAGGTAGATAAGAATACCACTGATAAGTCCTTCATGTCTTTTTTTCTGTTAGTATAGCCAATCATATTTTGGGGGGCGTGCCTGGTAAGACTACCTATAGTACAAGTATAACGTTCAAAGCATGTATAAAGTAGTTTATAAAGGAGATAGAAACACTGTAGAATCTCCAGGAAATTAAAAAAATGAAAATTATCTGGATTTTATTTTTGATCATCAAGTGTAAGTAATACAAGCAATCATTTTTATTTTTGTTTGCTGCTTACATGGTATGATTTATTATAACCAGATAGTCTTAATATCTATAAAGGCTTAATTTCTAAAAGAAACTCAATGTAAAAGGTAGCTTTAATTATAAAATGTGAATTTGTCAATAAGGTAGTATTTAACAATCATTTTTTAACAATGTTTAACTTGCATTCATTATCCAATTAATGTATTTCATATTTTTAAGATACACCCCAACCTGGTAGACGCTGGGTTACTGCACAATCTCTCACAGAGCCACGAGTTTATCAGCCTGATAAAGAGCTCACTGTGACTATCGGAGACTCGGCTACTCTGCGGTGTTGTGTTTCTGAAAACCAGATTGGAATAATAGAGCTGTTTAAGCTATCAAACAGGAAAAAACTTCAGATTATAGTTACAGTATATAAAACTAATAAAGAAATATTTTATAATGGATTCCAGAAGACTGATTTCCTGATAGAAAAATCTTCAAACTGCTTCAGTGTGACCATTTTACACACAGTTCAGTCTGATGAAGCCATGTACTACTGCGCACTGCCGAAACCCTACCCTGTGTTTGCAGATGGAACTTATTTAAAAATTAAAGGTAGGATTTTATTATTAAAATGTAGCTACTTGTTAACATGAAGTGATTTTTTCCCTTATTTGCCATTAGCAGGTTTAACCTGTAGGAGATCATAGTGAAATACTAACTGTATTTTCAGTAATACAAAGTTGCAGAGTTTAAGTAAGTCATACATGATAAATGTTCATAGGTGATAAATCTTCATAGGTGAGCATGTTACTAGTACTACGACTACAACATCAGAGACATCTGAACCAGCTCATTCAGTGATGTGTGAACCAACACTGCAGCAGAGAAACAGAACAAACATGAACAGACAAGAGAAAATAGGTACAGTAAGGTTTCTTTACAAAATGTAAAATTGCTAAATTTTCAAAATCATAATGTGTCCCACCAAAAAAAGAAACAAGACATGAATAATTAATATTTATCTGTATCTGACAGTGCTCGGGTTGGGAACGGCTTTGGGTTTGTGTGCAATTCTGATTTTATGTCTGGCTTGTTTCATACTAAGAAGAAAATGGGATAAATGTAAGTGTTTTTTTTATTGGCCAAAATGGTTTAAGACAGTTCTATCAAAATATTAATCTATCGTTATTTCATGTTTTATTAGCAGACACTTCAACAGAAACCTCTCCAGCAAAGAGGCAGGTGGGCATTCATGTAAGTAAATGCTTTGTCTTTTGGATTGTATTAAGAAAAATTAAGCTGTTGTGGAAAGCTCGATCATTTATTTATTCATTTTCTATACCGCTTATCCTGTACATAGTCGTGGGGGCCTGGAGCCTGTCCTAGGAGACTTTAGGCACAAGGGAGTACCCTAGACTGGGTGCCAATCCATCACACAGCACACCTAGAAAAACTAGCAACTTGTAAACACCAGTTAACCTAATCAGCATCTACAAACCGGATTCCAAAAAAGTTGGGACACTATACAAATCGTGAATAAAAACTGAATGCAATGATGTGGAGGT
>JAOVVA010150348.1:0-10209 GCA_028565275.1 Leiocassis micropogon | reverse complement strand
TTATGTTCACATACAGCTACATGACACACTGCATGAAAGATCATATTTGAAAACGCATAATAGGGGCACTTTAAAAAGATTTTGATGTAAAATAAAAATTGTCAGAGATAAATAATTTCAGAACTGTTTCCACCTTTAATTGTGATCTATAGCCTGTAAATAAATTGAAAGACAGCCTGAAATATTTTAGAGGGGGGGGCTTAACTAAAATAATGTATTTGCATAAGTGTGCACATCCTCTTATACAGTAACTGGGGATGTGGCTGGGTTCAGAGTTCACATTCAAATTTATGTTAAATAGGTGTCATTACACACCTGCCATTGTTTAAAGTGCCTATGATTAATTCCAATTGAAGTCCTAGTAGGCTTTTCCTGACATTTACTTAGTCGCATCAACAGTATGGTGGTGGCAGCATCATGCTTAAGGGCTGTTTTTCTTCAGCTGGAACTGGGGCCTTAGTCAGGGTGGAGGAAATTATAAACAGTTACAAATACCAGCCAATGTTGGCACAAATCCTTTAGGCTTCTGTTTGAAAGCTGAAGATGAAGAGGAACTTCATCTTTAAGCATGCCAACGACCCAAAGCATACCTTTAAATGAACAAAAGAATGGCTTCACCAGAAGAAAGATTGAGCATTTGATCCTTGGTATCCTGAGTTGCAAGCTTGCATGTACAAGTTGTCTTTGTACTGTTCAAGTTGATTGTTGGTGATTCCACTAGAGGTGAACAGTGCTTCAATACATTTTATTCTGTGTTCACGCATCTGTAGAATTGGCAAGTTTGTTCATCCATAAATAAATCATGGCTAGGTATAGTCATCTTATTATATTGCTGAGACTGTCCATTGAATTTGCAGGTAACACAAAAACAATCATATTGAGTATCATCAGTTGATTTTACATCATGGAATGGTGTGTCCAGTTCTCTATTTTATGTTTGTTATTACTAGGGTCAAACCAGATAAAAGTGGGACTCATAGTCACAAAAGCCGTTAAGACTCATGCCAAACAGGCAGTGTATTTCATGGCCAAGGTCTGCAAGTCCTGAGACCTGGAATGCTCCAGTTGGCCAGGGATTGGTGTAGCTCTTTGGATGTAAGAGCCATCTACACTGCAGCACTCATCCATGCATCAAAAATCCCCAGCCACTGCATGAACGCCAGTTACTTATTCTGTATACATTTATCAGGCAGTCACAAACAAAACCATTCCACCAACTGATGCCAAGCTTAGTGTCTCTTTCCCACTCATTTCTTATGAACAGTTTGAATCACTGAACACTGGGTCCATGAGGAAATTCTTTCTTGAGATAACCAAGTATTTTGCTTCACACATGTGAGGTATTCTCCAGAGTCAACCCTCACAGAGCACATCATATCACAGAGCCAAACAGTTGTCTTCAAATAACTACCATCATCACCCTTGGTATAAACAAGTACACATCCTTGTGCCTCAATGAATACCACCCTGTTGCACTCACTCCAATAATCAAGATGCTGGTCTTTGTGTGTGTGTGTTCTCCTTTGAATTTAAAAAGTGGCCTCCGAGTGGCGCAGTGGTAAAGTGCTCGCCCTATCATCCGGGTGATGCTGTAACCTCTCGCAGCCGGAGGTCTAGAGAGAGCTGATTGACCGAGCTCTCTCAGAGGGGAGGGATGAGAGGTACTTCAAATGAGCAGTTCTGAAAAATGCGGTCGGCTGGCGTCATGTTGTTCGGAGGAAACACGTGATAGTCTTCGGCCCTCCCGACTGAGTGGTAGTTGTAGCCTTAATGTGGGAGCCCCCTAGTGACAGGGAGGAATTGGACACGATTAAATTTCGGAGAAAATCGGGGAAAAAAAAAAAGTTAACTTATTGTATATTTTAGGTTCACCACATGCAAGTTTACATATTTTAAGCCTTTTTTTGTTTTTGATTTGATGATTACAGCCAGTGGCTTAGTGATGCAAACTTGCACCTCAAGGGTCCAGGTTCGATTCTTGCCTTAGGGTCGGTGTGCATAGAGTTTGCATGTTCTCCCCATGCTTGGTGGGTTTCCATCTGGGTGCTCCGGTTTTCTCCCACTGTTGAAAGGCATGCAGTTTACGCCAATTATCGGAGTGTGTGAATGAGCGTGAGAGTGAGTGATTACAGCTTACAGCTCATAAAAATATCCAGCATCTCAAAATATTAGGATATCTAATTTTGAGTGATTGTAAAGCTAAGACAGCAGGGCAAGCCAGACACAGAGGAGAGGGCAGGCGGTGCGGTTCTTTTCCCTTCGGCACGGTGGATAGGTGGCGAGGGTAGGTGCCAGTTAAGGCACATAAGGCTGTCATAGATAGGTAGCTGCGCCTAGCAGGACTCACAGTGTAGAAGATTCTTGGGACTGGTCAGAGTCTGAGGTGAGACACAGGGAGAGATAGAATCATGAGTGAGCAACCAGGATACTTTACTCACAAGTTTTGGCATTACCTTTATAAATGGACAATGACTACAAGGTGGTGAACAGAAATAGAGCCGTGATTAATTGATTATTATTAGTAGTAGAAGTAGTAGTAGTAGTAGTAGTAGTAGCTCTGAGATTCTTCTTAAATGTTGGATGCTGAGAAACAAATTTCGTTCTTTCATGTTTAACATGTTAAATGGCAATAATAATAAACCTAACCTAACCTAAGATGCCAGACGCGGTGAATTACGGCTCCCTGCTCCTTTGGTGTGTGTACCGGAACTGGCCTTGGTGCTGAATGTAATCTTTCTTTTTCAAATTCCAATTTCATTTGTCATGTGCACAAACATACACAGTATATCTGTGATGATATGCTGTGAAAATAAAATGAAATGCTTATTCAATTGTCTATGACCTAAAATGAAAAGAAAAGAATAGAATAAAAAGATTTCACTACAATAAAAATGAAAATTGCTGAAGGCATTGACTGTAGGCCTGCCATCACAACAATTTAATATTCATACAGTGAAAGTACTGTAACCCTCTCAGTCTACTTCAGTACATGCATGGGAAAGACTGCTGACTTGGCAGTTGTTCAAAAGATGATCAAAACCACCCTTTACAAGGAACCACAGAGGGTGCTGTATTGAAGAATATTCATCTATATATATATTCAAGTTGACTGGGAGGCAAATGTTTTGTAGAAAAAGGTGTACAAGCAATAGGGATGAGTGCAGGCTTAAAAAATTGTCAAGCAAATCTGATTTAAGAACTTGGGAGAACTTCACAAAGAGTGAAGTGAGGCTGGAGTCAGTGCATCAAGAGCCACATCTTTAGGAAATGGGCTACAACTTTTGCTTCCTATTATCAAGCCAGTCCTAAACCCTAGATAACAAGAATTGCTCATTTATCCACAGTCTTCTTTTCAGATGAAATAAAATGTTGCATTTGGAGCAGCCCAGAATCTAATTTACATGAAGTCCAGTGTGAAGTTTCCACAGTTGGTAAAGATTCGGGGTGCCATGTCATCTGCAGGTGTTGGTCCACTGTGTTTTCATGTTTTATGTCCATATTCAGTGCAGCATCTACCAGGAGATCATCTACAAAACCTTATGGAAAAGTACATTTCCTTTTCCAGCAGAACTTACCACGACCTTGATATTACCGTGCTTGATTGGCCAGCAAACTCACCTGACCTGAACCCAATAGAGAATCTATGGTTTATTAAGGAAGATGAAAAACCCCAACCCAACAATACAGAGGAATTGCTATCCAAGCAATCTGGTCTTCAGTAACACCTCAGCAGAGCCACAGGCTGATTGCCTCCATGTCACATCGCATTGGTGCAGTAATTCATGCTAAAGGAGCCCTGGCCAAGTATTGTGTGCATGTATGAACATAATCTTTCTTAATTTATGTATTGCAATATTTTATCTTAGAAAATATTCTAATATTTAAGTTACTGGGTTTTTGATTTTCATGAGTTATAAGCTGTAATCATCAAAATTTAAACAAAAAAAGGAAGGAAATATTTCACTTAATTTGCAATGAATCTAGAATGTATGACAGTTTCACTTTTTAAATTCAATTACAAAAGAAAATGAACTTTTTTTGCATGATATACTAATTTTTCTATATACATATAATTTACTATATATCTAATTTTACAATACATGTTCCAATAATTTAGTGATAGAACAATCTGTACAGCCACAAGTGCTGGTACTAAGAGTAACTTTAATATTTACATAGAGAATGTTGTTCTTTTAGAGAAAGAGAGGTTATGCATGTGCTTAAGTATTTTTTTTGGTGTCTATATTCATATTATACAAATCACTTGCAGATCTCCTCTGACCTTGCCAGATTTTGATTAACGTAACAGTGTCGGAGACAGTGTTTTTCAGTAACTCCTAGTGCTTTAACACAAAACTAGCCTTTAAGTCTGAAAAAAAATCAGGAATATAAAATGTGAACTGCAAAAGCAGATGGTGTTTTTTTTTTCCCTCCTGTGCTGTCAAGTGTAATACAATGTGATCCAAAACCAAAAGACAATTAAAAAATGAAAAATATACAGTAAGGAAACCAAATTGAGCATATGATTAAAATTTATATGTAGCCTAGTATATTCCCTATTGCCTCATCTATATTTCAAATTTTCTTTATTTCATTGTGGTTGATGACACATTCTATTGTAATGCAAATATGAAATGGAGAATCTGATGATTGAGCAGTTGATAAATCTGTATGCTCCAATGAGAAATCTTTTCATCAGTTTAACTCTTCAGACATTTACTACTTGTCTCTGTTCTCACTCCTCCTTTGCCTGTATAAGGATGGGGTGTGGGAGTGTGGGCTTTTTAGTTCCATGTGGTCAGGAGACATGGAAATCCAATCAGTACAGAACACTTCATACTGGAACAGTGGTATCCGGTTTGACATGTACTTATGTTGCAAAAATGACAGGACATGTGCCAAGTTTTGAAAGCAGAGCAAGGATTTGTTTGGTGGTGATGTGGTTTTGTGTGTGTGTGTGTGTGTGTGTGTGTGTCAGGGTTAACAGGAGAAGACAGAGATATCTTATATAAAAGATACTTTATTTAAGTCATACTAAGGTTGCCATTCATCACATTTTCCTCTTTAACTGTGTTGACAGTTTTACGTTTGGGTTGGTCTGTCTTTCTCTCTGGGTTTTTTTTTTTTTTTTTTTGGGTCTGTCTGTCATGATGATCTTTGGTCTGTGGTAACAGCTTGTCTTAAATTGTGAGTTTAAGTCTCACCAGAAACAACGATTCATTATTTAAGGGGAAACTCTCATTATGTGAGTTATTTCTAACGTGGTTATACAATGCATTCACCACTAGAATTAATTTTACAAGGATGTTAATAACAGGGTCTGCTGTTATATAAAACACTCTACCAATTCCATTTAAAGGCTAACATATTATCCATAGTCATGCTGAATGTGCAAATGTTGTATGCAAATTGTATACCATGTTTTGCTATTTAAACATTTGAGTTCCCATGTGTTTCTTTGGCAGTGGCATATGACCAGGCGCTGTCTTCTGACAGAAAACACCATATGAAGTTCAATTTCAATCTGTCTCAGATCCCAGAGGGAGAAACAGTTGCAGCAGCAGAGTTCAGGATCTACAAGGAATGTGTGGGCACTGTCTTCCACAATGAAACCATCCGACTGAGTGTTTTTGAGGTGGTGGGAGAACAACTAGACAAGTGAGGAATCTGGTTAATTGGTTACACATTTTAAAATACAGCAAATAGCATTTCATACACAGTCAAAACCAGTATTTGCGCTAGTGCTTGTTATTTTCTCATAGTCGAGTATAAGTATATGAGCTGGGCTTGTAAGATATTTGCAAAAGTTATATACACTGTAGCATGTGTGCATTATTATAAATAAAATAGTAATATTAAATATAATTTGCCACTCAGTTAGTGTATCTACAAATTATTGCAGTTTGATTAGCTTGATTGCAAAGCCCAAAGTTCTGTTCTGTGTTTTGAATTTTGCTGTAATTTTGGGTCTGGTTCTGTGGCACCAGAATTTCCCCCTCAGGGTTTCTAGGCTGAGTAAATGTTATTCTTAATGATTTCACACAAAAAAGAAGATATTAGGCCTATACAAATATAAAGTACAGTATATACACTGCCAGGCAAAAAAAAAAAAGGCACCATTTCTGAAGCATCAAATTTTTTGGCCTGCATCAAGTATCGAATTAACTGAGGAGATTTTAAATAACTGGAATTGGGTTAAGAATTGTCCAACACATTATTAAAACCTGTGAAGACTGTGTTGAAATGAAACGATGCTCCCATCATGCCTAGTGGACACTGTACAAAATGTACTGCCTTCAGAGAGTGTTATGAATTGGGTTTGCTTCATTTGGTTGTCTAGATTTAGCAACGTTATGTGGGAAATAAAATTAAGTCTGTATGTAGCTGACTACCTGTATGTAGCTGACGACAGCTGAATATAGTAAATGACCAGGGTATCACATCATTTGACTTTTCTTCCCAGATGGAACAGGCATATTCCAGGATAAAATTTTTGAAAGTTTGGTTCTGGGAGCATAAGGAATCATTTTTGTATATGAATTTGCCACCACACTGTGCACCGTCATCAAATCTAAAAGTGGTCAATGAAATCTTGACTGGTGCAACATATTTTTTGGGCTGGGCAGGGTATATTAGTAATGGGTCATTCATGAATGATTCATTCATTTTGAATGAGTTTTTAACGTGACGAATGAGTAGTCTCAGAGAGTGATTCAATTATTTTCTACTGGGCGCGCATGCGCAAAGCATAGCAAGACCTCCGTAGGCTATGTACAGGAAACAGAAATAAGCAGTTCATCTCATGAGTCTTCTAGTCCGAGTCGTTTGTTCTTTTGTCACGTGACACTTAGACACTATGCAGTGCAATAGCGTCTATGGGAGTCACGTGACAAAAGAACAAACGACTCGGACCAGAAGATATGAGAGGTGAGCTGCTCATTCTGTTTATCATATGTCCTTAGCTGCATTGTAATATTGTAATATAGGCAATTTTTTTGTATGTAGGGGGTCTGTTTATTGAAGATTTAACATATGATTTTATTTTTTTATCAAAAGAACGAAATGAACTAAATTACTAAAAAAAAAAATTGTTCATTTTGATGAGCGAGATTCAAAGAACCGAGTCACTAAAATGATCCAAACTTCCCATCACTAGTGTATATTCAGAATATTCAGAGTAAACTGTGGTTTATCGTTAGCATTCAAAGTATGAATGATTTTACTAATTACATTACTGTACAAAGTTAGAGATGCACTTTTTCTCTGCTTTTCCCTGCAGTCAGGCTTCCTGTGGGGAGACCTGACCTGATCTCCTTACAGCCACCTCCATCCACGTCTCAGGAGACACCACAAACACCATTAATTATTATTCCAAATCACTTCATTCTTGTTTGTGATTGGGTACTGAGTGGGAAGGTCTCTCTCACAAGTACAAGATTAAGTTAAGCTCACTAACAAACTAGAAAATGGTGCCAACAAGATTAACTGACCCACAAAGTTGCAGAAAAAATGCAAGCTGAAAATGAATAATAGAAAAATTATCTCGCAAATTTTATCATCCATCTGAACTTTTTTATTTTATTTTATTTTTTGCATGCTCTAAGCCACCACCGGCAAATTGCCACCCTGTAATCAGGACAACAGGAAGTGTGTGAGAGAGGAGTGGATGCCTTCTAATGCCTTCTTTGTATGCTCAAACAAATTATCCTGTCTTAGTAGACTAACCTGTATCATACAACAATTAGTTCTAACTAACTAGCTCTTAACATAAAGGTGAATCCAACTCACTTTCCAGCACTAGCTTTCCATTTAACGCTATTTGGGATTTAACCCTGGACCCTGGAAGTCGGTTATCAGCTCTGCCAGTTGCGGTTAGATAGGTCCACCAGTCGCGGAAGGATATGTATTGGTGAAGCAAAGTAACTGGTTTAATCAACATACAAATCATAATCTGTCGATAATAAATTGTTTAAGTGGAACAGTTGTATAAAAGCAATATCATATTCACCCTCGTGCCTATAACCGCATCACAGCTATGCTGATATTCATCATCAGCACTCTCTCCCTCTTGTAATATTGCATAAATATTTTTAAGTGTAGATTTCACTTAATTAATTCTACAAAATATGGAACAAGGTGCGTTCTGTGTCTGCTCAATACAAAACAGGTCTTGCAGCATTGTAAACGTTTTATTCTTACATTTAGGGTATTTTGATAATTTCTCAGACTGCATTTGTTTATGATCAAATGCACTTGGAATTTAGCACAGAATAGAGACACATACAAGAGGCACCAGTTTCAGTTTTCCACCATGTAGTTTGTTTAGTCTAAACCATGACCACAGTGCCTGACTGAAAATAGGTTGATGCCTAAAAAAGAACCAAGCTAAACATTTCCACCATTGACAGTGTGGGAGAAAGGGGGGATGATTTCATTGAATTACAACAACAGCATGATTGAATGTTGTGTCACCTGTCAAAAAAGCAACCAGTTAAATGACTATGTATGGTTAATCACCAGCCCAGACCGCATTTTACAAAAAACAGGCAGCAGATTTATTTTAAAAAGAGACTAGTTCTAAACATGGTCTTCTCTGTTCCTTGTCTCTAGGTTTTCAGTGGAGATCTTGGTCAGCCTAAGTTTTCAGTATTTAATGTTTGCCAGTTTTGCATCTGAATAATTACAAAATCCTAAGAAAAAACAACAATATGTTCCTTACTAAAGTACCACATAAACATATTATCTGCCATGTATTCTATAAATCCCTGGATATTTACAAAATGGACTGCTAAGTCTACCTGCAAAAGATATTCCTTTAATTAATGCTTTGACTATGGTAGCAGAGATCATTGTGCTACGCACTTCATTTCAAAATGTCTCATAGGTTTTCAGTTGGGTTAAAGCCTCCAATATTTTCAGTCACAAGGTTATTCATGCCAATGCTCAGTATAAAAATGGCTACCTGTTTGCACTGTTCCACTGTTTGCAATATTAGTTCCCCATTTATTCCAAACTAATACTTCCTCCACATGGAAGTACAAAATATTGACAGTGGGCCTCATTTATCAAGTTTTTTGGCTTGAATACATTGAAACAAAATGTTTTTTCCACCACTATGATGCAAAACAATCCATTGCACAAGACTACATGGGACATTTGAGAATTCTTGAATCCACATTATGGATGACAAAATTTCATATTAAACCTAACAGTTAAAATGTGTCTTAAATCCAAATTTAGGTATGATTTTGTTGATATATGTCACTTGTAATTGTTAGAACATATTTTTTTAATTTATAAACATATTTTAAATAAAAAGTACTTGCGCATTGAAATTGCCTGTTACTGAATTTACTGTTACTGTTATTTGGCCTGGCAAAAAACAAAAACAAAAACAGTGAGTCACATGACAATGAGGAAATATCTTCAAGCCATTTGCTAACAACATGGGTAGAACAAAAGTATGTCCTATTTTCTGTTTCTCAGATTTTTATCTTTTTTAGTCCTGATGTTTGTGTCACTTTAATCAACACAACCCTGTTAATAATTTCAGAGAAATACCAATGCATTTCAATGTTCTCTTACTTTATTTATACGACAAAGTTTGTCCTTGACCTCTTGACCTTAACCATATGGTTCCATTCCACAGCTAGCATTTATTCTTGAGTCAACATTAGCATCAATTTCCACACCTGTTGCTCAGAAGGGAAAATCTACTGTCTATTGGAAAACAGTATTTATTTATTTTTTTATTTTTTTATTGCTGCATTTTCAAGAATTTTTTTGACCTTGTCCCTTTTATTGCTAACAAAATAGCTTAAACAAATTAAGGTTGCAACAAGTACCTGAATGAGATTATTAAATAAAATGGAGTTAACAGGGATCTTTGTAATAAAAAAAAGATTTTGTTTGCAAACAAAACAATTATTTTTTTTTTTTTACTTTGCTGCCATGATACTCTATAAAAAGACATTTGGACACAACTAAATTAGGGAGAAAATCTTTAAAATTCCCAAGAAGAGAATTTAAAAAAAGTTCCTATTTATACAGACAAAAATTATACTCAGATAAGTCACAGGTGTGGAAACTTACACTTAATAGCAGTTTAATTCTGTGTCTGTCAGCTTGTGTGTACAGTGGTGTGAAAAACTATTTGCCCCCTCCCTGATTTCTTATTCTTTTGCATGTTTGTCACACTTAAATGTTTCT